>JAQGAA010000377.1:0-24054 GCA_034696425.1 Isotoma viridis
TCGTCCGATAGTGCTGAAGAAAATGATGGAAATTCTTTCAAACTTGGACTAGGAATGAATTCAGGAGTTCGAGGTGGTGTTGGATTATTCGAATTAACATTATTTTCACGTTGTTTTACAGGTGGTGGATTATTATTAACGGCCGGGGCCGATTCGCCCGCAGTGTTAATATCTATTTCAGAATCACCTCTTTTGGCATGAATGTTTACAAATTTATTATTTTTTACTCCAGGGTTATCAGGGTTTCGGGTTCCTACGCCCTTTGGCACTGGATCGAGTATTGGTGGTGGTCTTTTGTTGTTTGAATTGCCTTTATAGTTAGCTGAATTGCGATTATAATCATTGCCTTTAGAATTAGCTGAATTACTATTATAATCATTGCCATTAGAATTTGCTGAATTGCGATTATAATCATTGCCATTAGAATTTGCTGAATTGCCATTATTGTCATCATTGCCATCAAATCCAAACCCTCAACCGGATCAAAATCCAAACCCACAACGAAATCTAAGTTCCAATCCACAACCTGATCAAAATCCAAGCCCACAACGAAATATAAATTCCAATCCACAACCTCAACAAAATCCAAACCCCCAACCTGATCAAAATCAAAACCCACAGCGAAATCTAAATTCCAATCCACAACCTCACCAAATTCCAAACCCACAACCTGATCAAAATCCAAGCCCACAACCTCACCAAAATGCAAAACCACAACCTGATCAAAATCCAAACCCACAACGAAATATAAATTCCAATCCACAACCTCACCCAAATCCAAACCCACAACCTAATATTCCAAACTCACAACCTAATAATACAAACACACAACCTAATAATCCAAACCCACAACCTAATAATCCAAACCCACAACCTAATAATCCAAACCCACAAACTAATCAAAATTCTAAGCCACAACTTGATCAAAATCCAAACACTCAAACGGTTCAAAATCAAACCTCACAACCTGATACAAATCCACAACCTGATCAAAATCCAAACCCAAAACCTGTTCAAAATACGATTCCACAACCTAATAAAACTACAAACCCACAGCCTGATCAAAGTCCAAACCCACAAATTGATCAAAATCCAAACCCACAACCTGATCAAATTCCCAACCCACAACGATCTCTAAATCCATATCCAGACCTTGATCAAAATCCAAACCCAGAACCTGATCAAAATCCACAACCTGATCAAATTCCAAACCAACAACCTGATCAAATTCCAAACCAACAGCCTGATCAGATTCCAAACCAACAACCTGATCAAATTCCAAGCCAACAACCTATTCAAAACCTAAACCCACTTCATTATCAAAATCAAAACACACAAATCAATCAAAATCCAAACTTGCGACCCAATCAAAATCCAAACCCACTATCTTATCCAAATCTATTCCCACAACCTTATCCAAATCTATTCCCACAACCTTATCCAAATCTACTCCCACTACCTTACCAAAATCAAAATCCACTACATTACCAAAATCAAAATCCACTACCCTATCAAAATCAAATTCCACTACCCTATCAAAATCCACAGTTATATCAAAATCCCAACCCCCAACCTGACAATCAACGTCCACAACTACCTGATCAAAATTCAAACCCACAGCCTTATCAAAGCCCGAACCAACAACCTTATAGAAATCCAAACCCATTACTTTATCGAAATCAACAATCTTACCAAAATCCAAACCCCCGACCTTATCAAAATTCAAACCCACGGCCTTATCGAAATCCAAACTCACAACCTAATCAAAGTCAAAAAGTGCAACCTGGTCAAAATCTAAGCCCACAGCTTTATCAAAGTCCAAACTCACAGCCTTTTCAAAATCCAAAACCTTATTCAAGTCCAAACCCACAAACTTTTCAAAATCCAAATCCTAATTCAAATCCAAACCCACAAACTTTCCAAAATCCAAACCCTAATTCAAATCCAAACTCCCAACAGCAGCAGCCTAACTGAAATCACCACTCTCTCCTGTATGTAGCACCATTCCCACTTCCAATTCAACCCTAACCTATTGGCTATCTTAACTAAACATATTTTTAAAGGTACTCAAAAATATCCAGCTACCACTTTTAAGTTTCTTAACGTATTGTAATGTAAACTTTGGTTAGATTTTCTCCAAGCTTGAGTAACTAGAGAAGAATGTTTGTACCGATCGTCTTAGCAAAAATATCTTTAATATACTATATAAACCGTTAAAACTTTCTTAGATTTAACTAAAACGTGTGCACAATTTAAGAAGAAATAAATTAACAAAAAAAATATGGAGAAAACTCATTGTACTTAATTTTTTAACATTTTAAAATTGATAAAAAAAACATTTTTAACAAACCGAAGACTCAAAAAATAACAATTTTCCAAATTCACTCAAGACTTTAGAAAATACACTCTACACTAGCAACTAGCATCATCATCCTAGTAAAATTATACCACCAAGATCACTAAAAAAAGTTTTTCTCTTTCCCCATTCCCAAGTGATAGATAATGTGTTGTGTGTAGGGAAACACGGTAGCTTGTAAAAAAGTAGTTGTGAAAGATTAATACATGAACCTACTTATCCATAGACTTAAACGAATCCTCCGTCTTTCACCTCGTAGTCAGTCTTATGAATGATAAATGAAGTTGTTCTGAGTGAACTTTCAATCAAGCTCTAAATTAAGTGAGAAAAGACAACTCAAAGTCCTAACTAACTACACAACCCAACCTTCAACTCAACTTACTACTTACACCTAAAACTATCTCCTTCCTTTGATGCATATACATATTATTACTTTCTTTTAATTTAAGTAGGTATCTAAAGCCTGAAAGTAACAGACTTTCACCTCCGACCTATTTTGCAATCAAGCATGAAGGCAAAAAGACTACCAAGTTTGTTCATAAATCATGAAAAATGTTTGAATATCTAGGTATTATAAGCCAATAAGTAAAGATCCGTGCAGGTTTAGTCTGATAAACCGGATGGGAAAACAAGGGAATCTCAATTCTTCCAATATCTTTCTCCCCAAGCCATTTTCATAACATATCCCACAGGACTTGTAAAGCTACCTTGAATCCCTATGTATACAAAGAAACTTTAAGTAACATCCGCACAAGCAAACAGGATTGTTCTTTGAACTGATCAGTCAGGGGGTTTTTAATTTAACTAGAGAAGAAGAAAGGAAAACCAATGGTGTATAAAAGCCGAGACTGATTACAAGACAAAGCCCAGTGTACACAAGATAGTAGTAGGCAGTAGTAGCAGTATTAGTCACATCTAAAGCAAAAAGTTGAAAATAAGACAAAGTCCAGGTGGAAAAGTCTTTATTGGTTGAGGTGGCTCACTCACACACAGTCAGTGATAGTTATACAAAACCTTGATCCAAGTGATGTTACTGCCTGGTATGAAAGTAGTGGTGGTGGTGGATTTATTGTAGTATTTGTACTGGTTAAGAATCCGTATGCTCATCCATCTCTATCTATCTAATATCATCGAATCTAGTCTGGTGCCTGAGTCTTATCTGGTCTTTATTATGAATTGGTGCTTTCACTTCGACTTTCTCCAGATGAAACGCATGCCCATGCCCTTTGCATGACGAGTTTATACCTTGAGTTTTAGCAAAAGAGACTAAAATTCCCAACCCGACTGAACTCTTCCTGAGATTCTGATTCTGACTTGAACATCCACAATCCACACACATCACCATCACAGTCGTCCTCAGCTTAAGGCTTTCACTTTTAGCTTCACCTACGTCTCATCTTCCACCAGTAGTAGTGTAAGTAAGTAGAAAGCAGGAAGTGTTCACTGGTTTTTAGCTTTCTAACACACACATTTATATACTACAAGAGTCACGGTAAAAGGCCTACGGACTAATAATAAAATACAATGGTGTAACCCGGTGAAGAATACGATGCTGCTTGGGATGCTATTTTATACATTTAGTCAACACTCGAGAGTGAAACTGCCACTATGAACACTACTACCAAGTACCATCATAGTCATCATCATCAGTTCCGTTTCACTTTGTATATACAGAGCGTTTTTACGTTCTTGCACCGCAGTTGGTTCCTTTCACCGGGGAAAGTTGTACCTTCGTCTTGCCAGTGTGGACTTGGACTGACGTGAGTGTGGGTGAGTGACTGGAGTGATCGGATACACTTTCTCTGAGAGATATGAAATTTTTCATTGTAGTTTTTCATACGTTGTGAATTTTATTTTATAAAAAAAGAACGTTGTGCTGAATTTAAGAGTATGAGTGTTCTTTAAATTTTAAAGTATTGAAAGTTTTTTTTGAATTTTTATGAGTGGTTAAGAGTGAAAGTAGGGACTTTTTTGAAAAAACTTTGAACTGAACACTTGGTTTGTCGAAAGGACGAGGAAGGGATTGAGTGTTGAAAACTATTTTTGTAGATTGACTGAAGGATTCATCTACGTGTGAAAGTGGGGTGATTCGCATCATCTGAAGTGAGAGATAAGACCTGAATGGTTTCATGTCAACCGTAAAATTGACTCTATCTGCAGACAGAAACAATGCTCTCAATCCATTTCACGGTACACCAGTTGTAAAATACGAATTTGAAAAATATAATAAAAGTAAAAGGATTATAGTAGTAAAGGTTTAATGCATAAAATTTTAGACACAATTTCCAAGTTTACATTTTACAATTTTTGTCTCATTTTTGTGTATTCCAAAATGCAATCATTTTTTGCGTACATAGAACAAAATAAAATCTTGTAAGCTTTTCCTGAACTTTCAAATTCATAGCCCAACTGGGAAAGAGAAAGAAGATTCTAACTTTATATCAACAACCCTAAGGAAAGCATTATTACCTGTGTGATTTCCAATTATGGCTTTATCACTATCACAATCACACACCCTGGGGAGATATGACGATGATGAATCAAAGTGTTTATAAAAATAGGATGAGCTTCGCGAATAAACACGACAGCAATGAGGCAGTCTCACCATCATCGCCACCAACATCACCAACCATTATTATTAGCTAATGGAGGAAAACCTTTCACTCCAACGGACAATAAGGGCCTTCAACAGGTAATGATATTATCTTGATTGCAATTCTTTTTTCCTTTGTTACTCGTCCCATTATATTATAAATACATACAATAAACAACAAATCATGTGTTTAAAGCAAACAATGAAGTACTTTTAACTTATGTCGTGTCAAAACAATGTCAAAATGACTAATTTTTTCTCTCAGCGTTTGGAAAACTACAAGTAGGCGAAAATATTTCTCACACAGTTGAGTTGTTTGGATTTCTCAGAATATTTCATTAAACTCATGTGACAAGATGTCAATCCAGGGGAGATCCAGAAGGGTCTGTAATATTATAAGTAGATATTTCATCTTGAAGAGAGTAGCAGTGTATATTATGTTGTTGGAAAAGTAGTAAAAGTTTCTGAAAAGTTTCATTCCAAAGTATATATAGTTTCCATTTGGATCTGAACATGAAATGAAAGACGTTTCTTGAACCAAGTCAAACTTATTGTTGAAGATTGTACATCTTTGAATGTCAGAGTAGCAGAAGAGAAGTGAGTTAGATAGATACAAGTAAGAATCCTGAAGAAGACCAACGGACCATTTTGGTTCTATTGTGTATCAGAGAATAGTAAATCTCACTTGGGACGAACTTTACTTTATTTATTTACTTATTCATGAACTTCCCATGAAAAGGGAATTATTATAATAACTGAAGAAATATGTTGTAGCCTATAGTAGCTAGGTATAGTTGGGGGTGGTAGTGGGACCAAAGACAGAGGAAAACTGGCAAGGATACTTAATTCATTGTACCCTTTGTCTAAAGGGTATATATATGTTAATCTGCTTTAATAGTAATTTCACCCATTTTATTACACATTGTTTAAGGCCAAGGGACTCATTTCAATTAAAATAGAGGTGGTGGTGGCGGTATTTTACCTTCTATAGCTTACGTAATAAAATACTGCCGTTAGCTTGTGTGAGCACAGGAGAGCCTTCAATTTCATTCCATGCAGTAGTAGTAATAGTAGTATGTACTCCCACTCCCTTAGATACTTTACTTAATAATAGCTTAGTTCTCACTGCTTTGCATAATCCTTAGGTCTTAACTTTGCCAGGTATTATTATTATTATCTATTATCATCCTCGTCATCACTGTGGTATATGTCTTAAATGTGTAAAGGGATAGTAGGAAGGGGTAGTATTAAGGGTAATAATATAATACACTAAAGGTAAAAGTAGTGGTAACACACCGAAGTAAAAGGATATAGATAGTAGAGAAAGCAGTAGTGGGTGGTAGTGGTAGATTGAAATGTTATAAGAATTAAGTAGTCTGCTTTCAATTCAGTAGTATATTGTGCAAAACTTAAAGTATTTGTGAAGGAAAGCGGATTTGCAAGCTTTACACTAAACTTACCCTTTCGCATCCTTACACGGAGATAATGCATTGTACATTTTAAATAATACTATTAGGACCCGGAAGGTACAGGGTGGTTTGAAAGATTTGTTAAATCTTATAGGATTCGCTGGTAAAGCTTATTATTGAAAAGGTGCTGAGTGCAAAATGAATTTAGAGATTTTTTGGATGGATTTTAATTCAATGGGAAGACACATTCAAATTTTGTGAAATTGATTTATATTTTCTACAAGGGGTTTAATGGCTCATGGATGGCTTTTTGGAGTACGCAATATGTACCATCATAGAAATACTATTTGTACAGTATTGACAATTGAATGGCTTATTTAAAGAAAATGCCATTATTTCTGAGATAATCAATTATATACTGAAAATACAATTATCCAAATTGATAAAAGCTGAAACCTTTTAAGTGTAAAAATAAATCTGCAGTGCCATAAGCGTCGGTAATATATGACTAAAATCAAATTATACAAGAGTTTAAACCACCCTGTACCAACTCATCCTTACAAAAGTAGGAAATCCACCATAAAGTTTTTAGACCAAGGAATCATACCCCGAGACTGTAATATTTGCAGATAGAATAAACCTAGTGAAAGTCCAAGTCCAGCTATTGTTATTGAATTCTACAACTGACTGTAATAATACTAGAATTTTCCTTAGTATAAAATGAGACTAATGAAAAGGCAGCATGTAATATTACGTAACAAAGAGAGTTTTAAGAGTACCTCACTCTAATGAAAGTTACACATACCCTTAATCCTCATTCTATGGCCTTTATACCATTATTAAACAAAATGCTCAGAACCAAAGAACCAATATCGACTAAGCAATGGATATAAAGGTATTAATACTACTAGTTTTCGAATTTAGAAACTAGAATAGAGCCAGATTTGCTTAAATTCTCCTAAATACGAGATTCATTATTGTTCAAATAGGCATAAATGAAAGAGCTTTTGTGTAATGAAACTAAATTTTGCAGAAATGCAAAATACTAACACATGGATAGACTCAACGAACCTTTGGAATGAATAGTTTCGCGAATATCATAATGTGTATTTTGTCTGTTAGTGTTGTACCCATGCAAATGGACTGATTAAAAGGCTTTCCATTTAAATTTGGAGATTGTGCATGTGTGTGTGCGTTAATCACGTATATAGAGTTTTACAGCTTGATTATATTTTAGTATCAAATCTATTACTTTAGTTATGTAAAATATATGCAGATTATGTAGATTTTCTACATAAGCATTATAAATAAAATTTAGTTTATAGTTATGCTAGTTCATGTGTGCTGTTTTAAGCTTGAGAGTAAAATGCTAAACTTATCTTTAGATTCCAGTTTGTTGTCTATGTTTGTGTAAGGTAAACAGAGTATAAATCCAGGGCTGTTCTGCTGCTTAGCTTTTTAGGTCACTGGTCTTAAAAAATTATAATTTTTGTTTTGTAAATTAGATAACTGGAGATTTTCAACATGCTGATAGTCGGATAGGATTTTGTGTAGAAACACATTACTTTAAAATTTCCCTTTCAAGCTATTCCATAATTCTCCAATATCTTTTTTGTCCCTGGTTTCATACTTGAGACAATATGGTTTTCAAGTATCATTTTTCCTGAAAATGGAAATCCTTAAGGATGAGTGGCATCAAATGTCTTTACTTTTAGTTTGTAGTCCTCTTTACTCCTATCTGATAGTTTGATAAATGAAGCACACGTCTTTAAAACATTTATGTGTCAACTCCTTCCAAGGTTTGTATTGAAACTTGCCAAATTAAAATTGCTCTCCCATGTCGATGTCACAAGGATGTGGCATTTTACTTCCTGACATTTGACAGGATGCCAATTGTGTAAAACTTTGACTTCTAACATGTGTAGAAGACATTTTGCATATATGACTTCGAAACATATTTCAGCATTTGTATACAAACTTTTTTATAAAACAAAATATACTCCACTAAAAAAGCCTATGACATATCAGGTTAGTATAAGGTAGATTATTCAAGAACAAAAATTTTGAAATTGTGTTTAAAAATAAAATTTTGGTGTGTGTGCTCAGATTTACACAAGCATTAAATATTGCATAATATTATCCCATATCCATTGAATAAGTTGCAGCATAAACTCAATCTAATAAAAAAACATTAGATTGAGTCGTCTACTCAAAGACCCTTTGATGAAAGGACAAGCTTCTCTATCCAGTTAACCGTGTATAAAGTCGAGATTCTTCTTCTAAGCAACAGGAAATTAAATTTTTTGAAGGGCTCTTATATTTTCAAAAGCCTTTCTTTAACGTTATACACTTTATAGCACGTGTGGGAAAAAGGAAGCCCCAAGTAACACTTTTTTCCCTTTTGTAAGTATATAAGTATATTTGACATGAAAATCGACCTTTATGAAATCACTGTATCATAATATGTTATACAATATGCTAAAAAATATATTACACATAAGGCTGCTGTGAGAAAACAGTTTTAGAACTTATTATTATACAAGTATCGGATAAGTACTGTTTAAGTGAAAGTCAATAAATTTCAAGGAGTCTGCCAATCTTAATACTTGAGGCGATTTAAAGCACTCTTGGACCAAATATTATTTTCCCCAAGGATTTTGTGAGCAATAAACGGAGCATCAAGGGTTTTGAAGATACAATATATTATTTTGAAAAAGCCAATTGATGGTTGTAATATTAGGTGATACAACTTCTATTCTTAATGTTGAGAAGATGTACACACATTACTCAAAGTTGACCTATGACCTGGAGGAATATAAATATGCCTTAGGAGTTTATGTTATTCGAAACTCTATTTTTGAAATACTGTTTACAAGTTACGAGCTGAAATTTACAGTAATTGACAAAAAAATGTTGACTAGAGTTTTTTCAGCAGATTGACTCCATATTCCAAACACACAACGCATGAAATTATTTGGTGAAAACAGTTCAGATGAGACAGCATTTAAAGCAAAATGTATGAAAATTGAAAAGTACAAGATTCAAGTACAATACAAAAAATACTAAAGTTTCATACTTTACACTACTTCCACCTACTTTATTTTCAACCCAATAACAACACTTTGTTAAACCCTTAAAGCTCCCAACTTAAACAGATATGCTTTCATAAGAGCAAATTGGCCTTAGGCAAAAGTTATGTTGCATATCATTTATTTTTCCCGTTTGAAAGAGCTGAAAAGGCCAAAAGAGGCTAACAGAACAGAAGAGAAAGAAGTATTATTATATTATTATAAAGAGTGAAAGCAGAACTAGTAGTAGTCTAGTGCGTATATACTACCTTGTAATATTATTACTCAAGCTTTTTGAACTAGAAAAGGTTCAAGTGAAGAGTACAAAGCATAAGATGATAAGCATTGTGATGGTTCCTTTTCTCATCTCAGATATAGTTTAAAACTCTCACATGGTAGTAGTAGTGATACTGGCAAGTAGTGGTAGGATGGAATGGAATATGGAGTGAAGTCAAGTTACTTTTTAAAGAGAGATACTTCTCTTTAAAGAAGTTCCCTAAGGGACTAAAGAAGCGGAAAATACGGGAAAATAAAAATTCAACAAGGCTGCCAGTGAAAAAAAAAACTTTATAAAAAATAAGAAAAGGATGAAGAAAGTTGTCTAATTTTTTGATCATTACTGTTTTGCTCCTTTCCTTGTCGATGATGCTATTGCTACTGCCTGGTGTTTCAGAGGAGTAAATTTGTTCAGGGTGTTTTGTCTCAGGATTCTGTCACTTTGTTTTATATATTCCCTTGATAGCATATTGGAAGTGTGTGTGTTGGGTTGGAGTATTCACTCTTATTATTACTATAGTATAGGTTTCTTACTTAGTTTAATAGATTAAATTAGTGAGAGTATAATGAGACTAAGAGGACGTGACTGATTCTTAAAACGAATTACAACTGTTTTGCAAATTTGTACACAAAAGGATCAAAAATATATTTTTAGCACTTGCTCACTCATAATGAGGGGTGATTACGGATGAATGTACAACAATTCTGTTAGAATTTTATGTCTACTTCGTTTGAAACAACGTTCTTAAGATTAGTTACTCTATTCTCTATTTGGTTTATGTTGAAAAATAACTAAAAATTACTCTGCTCACCCTGTATGAATCAACGCCCCATAGATACACACCCCACTGCACAAAGTGCCAGTTGGTCGGATACCAAAGTCAGGAAGAGTTTCAAATGTCAAAAAGTTACACGCTTCTAATATCCTATATATATTGTTAAGCTATTTATGTAACAATAATAATAATATCATAATATCAAATAGTATCATCAACGTTCCCTTTCTCTAGCCTTAATATGCTATGAAATATCAAGCTTTTCCCAAGGCATAAGTGCACTCTACACACATATAAGTTGAGGACAACATGTCTCACTCATAGTCAGAGTCACACTGTCACACAATCAGTTTTTTTCTGCTAGCCCCTAGTCCACAATACTTTAGTCTCATGAACACGAAACACGGAAATAACTAGAAGTGGAAGTTGGGGTTTTAGTTGTAGTTTGTAGTAGCTTTTACTTCTAAAAACTAAAGAACTACTAATGGTGCTACAATAGTTCCGTTTCTACTGGTGTTTTGTGTGTAGGATTGGAAAAAGTTCTTGTACACATAAGGAAGACGAGAAAGTAAGAGGGAAATAGATAACGAGTGTAAAAGTAGAATAAGTAGGTCATTTATAAGTTAAAAACGTGTGTATAGTTATACCCAGTAGGAGCATTATTAGAAGTTGTGATACATACTGATGATGATACTGATGAAGATGATGATACAAGATGATACTTACCTACTTACCTAGAACAAGAACGATGAACGAGTCTACCTCAGAGAGAAGTAGAGAGACTACAACTGACATCCTTATTAGGTTGTATACATACATCCTACTTTTTGTGATAATATTACCTTCTTTTAGGAAAGAAAAAAATCATGTTTGCTTTCAACTAACCAAAATGTGAAAGCTCTTTATTGCCTGTGAGTAGTAGTAGTAGTAGGGCTTTTACATGATCAAAGAGTAGTGAGTGCGGTGGTAGTAGTGTGGACTTGTGTACAGTTTGGATTTCTCTAGATAGACAGATAGAGAGACAGAGGTTTGGAGAAAGTAAGAAGAATCTTATTATATTGGTAAATTATTTTTGGTAAGACCTATTTTGGATCGTATCTTTATAAAAAGTAAGTTTTATACTTTCTCCTACTTATTAGGTACTCAGATCAGAGATGGAACTTAAAATTTACAAAGTTGTGCTCTACATACAAATTTTTGTTAGAATCATTCTGATAAGGATGATAGGATGCCTGAGGGATGATGGTCCAGTGGGATATGTAACAAGTTTTTAACTTTGGAATATTATATGAGATATTTTTTGGGGATTGATTTTAGGTACAGGGATTTTTCGAAAGGGAATTTGGGGGTGAATTTGACCTTTAAATATTTTAGTAGGAATTGCGTGAAGTTAAACACGTTTTATGGTTTTGATGTAATAGCTTTTGGATTTTAGAATGAAGCATTGTGTTCCGAGGTATAGTTTGCAGAGTCCTTATTTAACTCATAATGATGTTATTAATCATAACTCTTCTGTTTTGCAAAAATATCTATTATTTTAGCATACTTATGTTGATATACTAAATATATGCCTTATAAAGATTACAAATCCCACAGGGATCCAAAAAAAGCGCATAAAAATTTATTAGCTTTCTCCTAATACCTATAAAACTTCACTCCAACCTTAAAATCCAAAAGCTATTACATCAAAACCATAAAACGTGTTTAACTTCACGCAATTCCTACTAAAATATTTAAAGGTCAAATTCACCCCCAAATTCCCTTTCGAAAAATCCCTGTACCTAAAATCAATCCCCAAAAAATATCTCATATAATATTCCAAAGTTAAAAACTTGTTACATATCCCACTGGACCATCATCCCTCAGGCATCCTATCATCCTTATCAGAATGATTCTAACAAAAATTTGTATGTAGAGCACAACTTTGTAAATTTTAAGTTCCATCTCTGATCTGAGTACCTAATAAGTAGGAGAAAGTATAAAACTTACTTTTTATAAAGATACGATCCAAAATAGGTCTTACCAAAAATAATTTACCAATATAATAAGATTCTTCTTACTTTCTCCAAACCTCTGTCTCTCTATCTGTCTATCTAGAGAAATCCAAACTGTACACAAGTCCACACTACTACCACCGCACTCACTACTCTTTGATCATGTAAAAGCCCTACTACTACTACTACTCACAGGCAATAAAGAGCTTTCACATTTTGGTTAGTTGAAAGCAAACATGATTTTTTTCTTTCCTAAAAGAAGGTAATATTATCACAAAAAGTAGGATGTATGTATACAACCTAATAAGGATGTCAGTTGTAGTCTCTCTACTTCTCTCTGAGGTAGACTCGTTCATCGTTCTTGTTCTAGGTAAGTAGGTAAGTATCATCTTGTATCATCATCTTCATCAGTATCATCATCAGTATGTATCACAACTTCTAATAATGCTCCTACTGGGTATAACTATACACACGTTTTTAACTTATAAATGACCTACTTATTCTACTTTTACACTCGTTATCTATTTCCCTCTTACTTTCTCGTCTTCCTTATGTGTACAAGAACTTTTTCCAATCCTACACACAAAACACCAGTAGAAACGGAACTATTGTAGCACCATTAGTAGTTCTTTAGTTTTTAGAAGTAAAAGCTACTACAAACTACAACTAAAACCCCAACTTCCACTTCTAGTTATTTCCGTGTTTCGTGTTCATGAGACTAAAGTATTGTGGACTAGGGGCTAGCAGAAAAAAACTGATTGTGTGACAGTGTGACTCTGACTATGAGTGAGACATGTTGTCCTCAACTTATATGTGTGTAGAGTGCACTTATGCCTTGGGAAAAGCTTGATATTTCATAGCATATTAAGGCTAGAGAAAGGGAACGTTGATGATACTATTTGATATTATGATATTATTATTATTGTTACATAAATAGCTTAACAATATATATAGGATATTAGAAGCGTGTAACTTTTTGACATTTGAAACTCTTCCTGACTTTGGTATCCGACCAACTGGCACTTTGTGCAGTGGGGTGTGTATCTATGGGGCGTTGATTCATACAGGGTGAGCAGAGTAATTTTTAGTTATTTTTCAACATAAACCAAATAGAGAATAGAGTAACTAATCTTAAGAACGTTGTTTCAAACGAAGTAGACATAAAATTCTAACAGAATTGTTGTACATTCATCCGTAATCACCCCTCATTATGAGTGAGCAAGTGCTAAAAATATATTTTTGATCCTTTTGTGTACAAATTTGCAAAACAGTTGTAATTCGTTTTAAGAATCAGTCACGTCCTCTTAGTCTCATTATACTCTCACTAATTTAATCTATTAAACTAAGTAAGAAACCTATACTATAGTAATAATAAGAGTGAATACTCCAACCCAACACACACACTTCCAATATGCTATCAAGGGAATATATAAAACAAAGTGACAGAATCCTGAGACAAAACACCCTGAACAAATTTACTCCTCTGAAACACCAGGCAGTAGCAATAGCATCATCGACAAGGAAAGGAGCAAAACAGTAATGATCAAAAAATTAGACAACTTTCTTCATCCTTTTCTTATTTTTTATAAAGTTTTTTTTTTCACTGGCAGCCTTGTTGAATTTTTATTTTCCCGTATTTTCCGCTTCTTTAGTCCCTTAGGGAACTTCTTTAAAGAGAAGTATCTCTCTTTAAAAAGTAACTTGACTTCACTCCATATTCCATTCCATCCTACCACTACTTGCCAGTATCACTACTACTACCATGTGAGAGTTTTAAACTATATCTGAGATGAGAAAAGGAACCATCACAATGCTTATCATCTTATGCTTTGTACTCTTCACTTGAACCTTTTCTAGTTCAAAAAGCTTGAGTAATAATATTACAAGGTAGTATATACGCACTAGACTACTACTAGTTCTGCTTTCACTCTTTATAATAATATAATAATACTTCTTTCTCTTCTGTTCTGTTAGCCTCTTTTGGC
Source organism: Isotoma viridis (assembly GCA_034696425.1). Lineage (NCBI taxonomy): Eukaryota > Metazoa > Arthropoda > Collembola > Entomobryomorpha > Isotomidae > Isotoma > Isotoma viridis. Next base: position 14,458 of record JAQGAA010000377.1, read on the forward strand.
CTTTTCAGCTCTTTCAAACGGGAAAAATAAATGATATGCAACATAACTTTTGCCTAAGGCCAATTTGCTCTTATGAAAGCATATCTGTTTAAGTTGGGAGCTTTAAGGGTTTAACAAAGTGTTGTTATTGGGTTGAAAATAAAGTAGGTGGAAGTAGTGTAAAGTATGAAACTTTAGTATTTTTTGTATTGTACTTGAATCTTGTACTTTTCAATTTTCATACATTTTGCTTTAAATGCTGTCTCATCTGAACTGTTTTCACCAAATAATTTCATGCGTTGTGTGTTTGGAATATGGAGTCAATCTGCTGAAAAAACTCTAGTCAACATTTTTTTGTCAATTACTGTAAATTTCAGCTCGTAACTTGTAAACAGTATTTCAAAAATAGAGTTTCGAATAACATAAACTCCTAAGGCATATTTATATTCCTCCAGGTCATAGGTCAACTTTGAGTAATGTGTGTACATCTTCTCAACATTAAGAATAGAAGTTGTATCACCTAATATTACAACCATCAATTGGCTTTTTCAAAATAATATATTGTATCTTCAAAACCCTTGATGCTCCGTTTATTGCTCACAAAATCCTTGGGGAAAATAATATTTGGTCCAAGAGTGCTTTAAATCGCCTCAAGTATTAAGATTGGCAGACTCCTTGAAATTTATTGACTTTCACTTAAACAGTACTTATCCGATACTTGTATAATAATAAGTTCTAAAACTGTTTTCTCACAGCAGCCTTATGTGTAATATATTTTTTAGCATATTGTATAACATATTATGATACAGTGATTTCATAAAGGTCGATTTTCATGTCAAATATACTTATATACTTACAAAAGGGAAAAAAGTGTTACTTGGGGCTTCCTTTTTCCCACACGTGCTATAAAGTGTATAACGTTAAAGAAAGGCTTTTGAAAATATAAGAGCCCTTCAAAAAATTTAATTTCCTGTTGCTTAGAAGAAGAATCTCGACTTTATACACGGTTAACTGGATAGAGAAGCTTGTCCTTTCATCAAAGGGTCTTTGAGTAGACGACTCAATCTAATGTTTTTTTATTAGATTGAGTTTATGCTGCAACTTATTCAATGGATATGGGATAATATTATGCAATATTTAATGCTTGTGTAAATCTGAGCACACACACCAAAATTTTATTTTTAAACACAATTTCAAAATTTTTGTTCTTGAATAATCTACCTTATACTAACCTGATATGTCATAGGCTTTTTTAGTGGAGTATATTTTGTTTTATAAAAAAGTTTGTATACAAATGCTGAAATATGTTTCGAAGTCATATATGCAAAATGTCTTCTACACATGTTAGAAGTCAAAGTTTTACACAATTGGCATCCTGTCAAATGTCAGGAAGTAAAATGCCACATCCTTGTGACATCGACATGGGAGAGCAATTTTAATTTGGCAAGTTTCAATACAAACCTTGGAAGGAGTTGACACATAAATGTTTTAAAGACGTGTGCTTCATTTATCAAACTATCAGATAGGAGTAAAGAGGACTACAAACTAAAAGTAAAGACATTTGATGCCACTCATCCTTAAGGATTTCCATTTTCAGGAAAAATGATACTTGAAAACCATATTGTCTCAAGTATGAAACCAGGGACAAAAAAGATATTGGAGAATTATGGAATAGCTTGAAAGGGAAATTTTAAAGTAATGTGTTTCTACACAAAATCCTATCCGACTATCAGCATGTTGAAAATCTCCAGTTATCTAATTTACAAAACAAAAATTATAATTTTTTAAGACCAGTGACCTAAAAAGCTAAGCAGCAGAACAGCCCTGGATTTATACTCTGTTTACCTTACACAAACATAGACAACAAACTGGAATCTAAAGATAAGTTTAGCATTTTACTCTCAAGCTTAAAACAGCACACATGAACTAGCATAACTATAAACTAAATTTTATTTATAATGCTTATGTAGAAAATCTACATAATCTGCATATATTTTACATAACTAAAGTAATAGATTTGATACTAAAATATAATCAAGCTGTAAAACTCTATATACGTGATTAACGCACACACACATGCACAATCTCCAAATTTAAATGGAAAGCCTTTTAATCAGTCCATTTGCATGGGTACAACACTAACAGACAAAATACACATTATGATATTCGCGAAACTATTCATTCCAAAGGTTCGTTGAGTCTATCCATGTGTTAGTATTTTGCATTTCTGCAAAATTTAGTTTCATTACACAAAAGCTCTTTCATTTATGCCTATTTGAACAATAATGAATCTCGTATTTAGGAGAATTTAAGCAAATCTGGCTCTATTCTAGTTTCTAAATTCGAAAACTAGTAGTATTAATACCTTTATATCCATTGCTTAGTCGATATTGGTTCTTTGGTTCTGAGCATTTTGTTTAATAATGGTATAAAGGCCATAGAATGAGGATTAAGGGTATGTGTAACTTTCATTAGAGTGAGGTACTCTTAAAACTCTCTTTGTTACGTAATATTACATGCTGCCTTTTCATTAGTCTCATTTTATACTAAGGAAAATTCTAGTATTATTACAGTCAGTTGTAGAATTCAATAACAATAGCTGGACTTGGACTTTCACTAGGTTTATTCTATCTGCAAATATTACAGTCTCGGGGTATGATTCCTTGGTCTAAAAACTTTATGGTGGATTTCCTACTTTTGTAAGGATGAGTTGGTACAGGGTGGTTTAAACTCTTGTATAATTTGATTTTAGTCATATATTACCGACGCTTATGGCACTGCAGATTTATTTTTACACTTAAAAGGTTTCAGCTTTTATCAATTTGGATAATTGTATTTTCAGTATATAATTGATTATCTCAGAAATAATGGCATTTTCTTTAAATAAGCCATTCAATTGTCAATACTGTACAAATAGTATTTCTATGATGGTACATATTGCGTACTCCAAAAAGCCATCCATGAGCCATTAAACCCCTTGTAGAAAATATAAATCAATTTCACAAAATTTGAATGTGTCTTCCCATTGAATTAAAATCCATCCAAAAAATCTCTAAATTCATTTTGCACTCAGCACCTTTTCAATAATAAGCTTTACCAGCGAATCCTATAAGATTTAACAAATCTTTCAAACCACCCTGTACCTTCCGGGTCCTAATAGTATTATTTAAAATGTACAATGCATTATCTCCGTGTAAGGATGCGAAAGGGTAAGTTTAGTGTAAAGCTTGCAAATCCGCTTTCCTTCACAAATACTTTAAGTTTTGCACAATATACTACTGAATTGAAAGCAGACTACTTAATTCTTATAACATTTCAATCTACCACTACCACCCACTACTGCTTTCTCTACTATCTATATCCTTTTACTTCGGTGTGTTACCACTACTTTTACCTTTAGTGTATTATATTATTACCCTTAATACTACCCCTTCCTACTATCCCTTTACACATTTAAGACATATACCACAGTGATGACGAGGATGATAATAGATAATAATAATAATACCTGGCAAAGTTAAGACCTAAGGATTATGCAAAGCAGTGAGAACTAAGCTATTATTAAGTAAAGTATCTAAGGGAGTGGGAGTACATACTACTATTACTACTACTGCATGGAATGAAATTGAAGGCTCTCCTGTGCTCACACAAGCTAACGGCAGTATTTTATTACGTAAGCTATAGAAGGTAAAATACCGCCACCACCACCTCTATTTTAATTGAAATGAGTCCCTTGGCCTTAAACAATGTGTAATAAAATGGGTGAAATTACTATTAAAGCAGATTAACATATATATACCCTTTAGACAAAGGGTACAATGAATTAAGTATCCTTGCCAGTTTTCCTCTGTCTTTGGTCCCACTACCACCCCCAACTATACCTAGCTACTATAGGCTACAACATATTTCTTCAGTTATTATAATAATTCCCTTTTCATGGGAAGTTCATGAATAAGTAAATAAATAAAGTAAAGTTCGTCCCAAGTGAGATTTACTATTCTCTGATACACAATAGAACCAAAATGGTCCGTTGGTCTTCTTCAGGATTCTTACTTGTATCTATCTAACTCACTTCTCTTCTGCTACTCTGACATTCAAAGATGTACAATCTTCAACAATAAGTTTGACTTGGTTCAAGAAACGTCTTTCATTTCATGTTCAGATCCAAATGGAAACTATATATACTTTGGAATGAAACTTTTCAGAAACTTTTACTACTTTTCCAACAACATAATATACACTGCTACTCTCTTCAAGATGAAATATCTACTTATAATATTACAGACCCTTCTGGATCTCCCCTGGATTGACATCTTGTCACATGAGTTTAATGAAATATTCTGAGAAATCCAAACAACTCAACTGTGTGAGAAATATTTTCGCCTACTTGTAGTTTTCCAAACGCTGAGAGAAAAAATTAGTCATTTTGACATTGTTTTGACACGACATAAGTTAAAAGTACTTCATTGTTTGCTTTAAACACATGATTTGTTGTTTATTGTATGTATTTATAATATAATGGGACGAGTAACAAAGGAAAAAAGAATTGCAATCAAGATAATATCATTACCTGTTGAAGGCCCTTATTGTCCGTTGGAGTGAAAGGTTTTCCTCCATTAGCTAATAATAATGGTTGGTGATGTTGGTGGCGATGATGGTGAGACTGCCTCATTGCTGTCGTGTTTATTCGCGAAGCTCATCCTATTTTTATAAACACTTTGATTCATCATCGTCATATCTCCCCAGGGTGTGTGATTGTGATAGTGATAAAGCCATAATTGGAAATCACACAGGTAATAATGCTTTCCTTAGGGTTGTTGATATAAAGTTAGAATCTTCTTTCTCTTTCCCAGTTGGGCTATGAATTTGAAAGTTCAGGAAAAGCTTACAAGATTTTATTTTGTTCTATGTACGCAAAAAATGATTGCATTTTGGAATACACAAAAATGAGACAAAAATTGTAAAATGTAAACTTGGAAATTGTGTCTAAAATTTTATGCATTAAACCTTTACTACTATAATCCTTTTACTTTTATTATATTTTTCAAATTCGTATTTTACAACTGGTGTACCGTGAAATGGATTGAGAGCATTGTTTCTGTCTGCAGATAGAGTCAATTTTACGGTTGACATGAAACCATTCAGGTCTTATCTCTCACTTCAGATGATGCGAATCACCCCACTTTCACACGTAGATGAATCCTTCAGTCAATCTACAAAAATAGTTTTCAACACTCAATCCCTTCCTCGTCCTTTCGACAAACCAAGTGTTCAGTTCAAAGTTTTTTCAAAAAAGTCCCTACTTTCACTCTTAACCACTCATAAAAATTCAAAAAAAACTTTCAATACTTTAAAATTTAAAGAACACTCATACTCTTAAATTCAGCACAACGTTCTTTTTTTATAAAATAAAATTCACAACGTATGAAAAACTACAATGAAAAATTTCATATCTCTCAGAGAAAGTGTATCCGATCACTCCAGTCACTCACCCACACTCACGTCAGTCCAAGTCCACACTGGCAAGACGAAGGTACAACTTTCCCCGGTGAAAGGAACCAACTGCGGTGCAAGAACGTAAAAACGCTCTGTATATACAAAGTGAAACGGAACTGATGATGATGACTATGATGGTACTTGGTAGTAGTGTTCATAGTGGCAGTTTCACTCTCGAGTGTTGACTAAATGTATAAAATAGCATCCCAAGCAGCATCGTATTCTTCACCGGGTTACACCATTGTATTTTATTATTAGTCCGTAGGCCTTTTACCGTGACTCTTGTAGTATATAAATGTGTGTGTTAGAAAGCTAAAAACCAGTGAACACTTCCTGCTTTCTACTTACTTACACTACTACTGGTGGAAGATGAGACGTAGGTGAAGCTAAAAGTGAAAGCCTTAAGCTGAGGACGACTGTGATGGTGATGTGTGTGGATTGTGGATGTTCAAGTCAGAATCAGAATCTCAGGAAGAGTTCAGTCGGGTTGGGAATTTTAGTCTCTTTTGCTAAAACTCAAGGTATAAACTCGTCATGCAAAGGGCATGGGCATGCGTTTCATCTGGAGAAAGTCGAAGTGAAAGCACCAATTCATAATAAAGACCAGATAAGACTCAGGCACCAGACTAGATTCGATGATATTAGATAGATAGAGATGGATGAGCATACGGATTCTTAACCAGTACAAATACTACAATAAATCCACCACCACCACTACTTTCATACCAGGCAGTAACATCACTTGGATCAAGGTTTTGTATAACTATCACTGACTGTGTGTGAGTGAGCCACCTCAACCAATAAAGACTTTTCCACCTGGACTTTGTCTTATTTTCAACTTTTTGCTTTAGATGTGACTAATACTGCTACTACTGCCTACTACTATCTTGTGTACACTGGGCTTTGTCTTGTAATCAGTCTCGGCTTTTATACACCATTGGTTTTCCTTTCTTCTTCTCTAGTTAAATTAAAAACCCCCTGACTGATCAGTTCAAAGAACAATCCTGTTTGCTTGTGCGGATGTTACTTAAAGTTTCTTTGTATACATAGGGATTCAAGGTAGCTTTACAAGTCCTGTGGGATATGTTATGAAAATGGCTTGGGGAGAAAGATATTGGAAGAATTGAGATTCCCTTGTTTTCCCATCCGGTTTATCAGACTAAACCTGCACGGATCTTTACTTATTGGCTTATAATACCTAGATATTCAAACATTTTTCATGATTTATGAACAAACTTGGTAGTCTTTTTGCCTTCATGCTTGATTGCAAAATAGGTCGGAGGTGAAAGTCTGTTACTTTCAGGCTTTAGATACCTACTTAAATTAAAAGAAAGTAATAATATGTATATGCATCAAAGGAAGGAGATAGTTTTAGGTGTAAGTAGTAAGTTGAGTTGAAGGTTGGGTTGTGTAGTTAGTTAGGACTTTGAGTTGTCTTTTCTCACTTAATTTAGAGCTTGATTGAAAGTTCACTCAGAACAACTTCATTTATCATTCATAAGACTGACTACGAGGTGAAAGACGGAGGATTCGTTTAAGTCTATGGATAAGTAGGTTCATGTATTAATCTTTCACAACTACTTTTTTACAAGCTACCGTGTTTCCCTACACACAACACATTATCTATCACTTGGGAATGGGGAAAGAGAAAAACTTTTTTTAGTGATCTTGGTGGTATAATTTTACTAGGATGATGATGCTAGTTGCTAGTGTAGAGTGTATTTTCTAAAGTCTTGAGTGAATTTGGAAAATTGTTATTTTTTGAGTCTTCGGTTTGTTAAAAATGTTTTTTTTATCAATTTTAAAATGTTAAAAAATTAAGTACAATGAGTTTTCTCCATATTTTTTTTGTTAATTTATTTCTTCTTAAATTGTGCACACGTTTTAGTTAAATCTAAGAAAGTTTTAACGGTTTATATAGTATATTAAAGATATTTTTGCTAAGACGATCGGTACAAACATTCTTCTCTAGTTACTCAAGCTTGGAGAAAATCTAACCAAAGTTTACATTACAATACGTTAAGAAACTTAAAAGTGGTAGCTGGATATTTTTGAGTACCTTTAAAAATATGTTTAGTTAAGATAGCCAATAGGTTAGGGTTGAATTGGAAGTGGGAATGGTGCTACATACAGGAGAGAGTGGTGATTTCAGTTAGGCTGCTGCTGTTGGGAGTTTGGATTTGAATTAGGGTTTGGATTTTGGAAAGTTTGTGGGTTTGGATTTGAATTAGGATTTGGATTTTGAAAAGTTTGTGGGTTTGGACTTGAATAAGGTTTTGGATTTTGAAAAGGCTGTGAGTTTGGACTTTGATAAAGCTGTGGGCTTAGATTTTGACCAGGTTGCACTTTTTGACTTTGATTAGGTTGTGAGTTTGGATTTCGATAAGGCCGTGGGTTTGAATTTTGATAAGGTCGGGGGTTTGGATTTTGGTAAGATTGTTGATTTCGATAAAGTAATGGGTTTGGATTTCTATAAGGTTGTTGGTTCGGGCTTTGATAAGGCTGTGGGTTTGAATTTTGATCAGGTAGTTGTGGACGTTGATTGTCAGGTTGGGGGTTGGGATTTTGATATAACTGTGGATTTTGATAGGGTAGTGGAATTTGATTTTGATAGGGTAGTGGATTTTGATTTTGGTAATGTAGTGGATTTTGATTTTGGTAAGGTAGTGGGAGTAGATTTGGATAAGGTTGTGGGAATAGATTTGGATAAGGTTGTGGGAATAGATTTGGATAAGATAGTGGGTTTGGATTTTGATTGGGTCGCAAGTTTGGATTTTGATTGATTTGTGTGTTTTGATTTTGATAATGAAGTGGGTTTAGGTTTTGAATAGGTTGTTGGCTTGGAATTTGATCAGGTTGTTGGTTTGGAATCTGATCAGGCTGTTGGTTTGGAATTTGATCAGGTTGTTGGTTTGGAATTTGATCAGGTTGTGGATTTTGATCAGGTTCTGGGTTTGGATTTTGATCAAGGTCTGGATATGGATTTAGAGATCGTTGTGGGTTGGGAATTTGATCAGGTTGTGGGTTTGGATTTTGATCAATTTGTGGGTTTGGACTTTGATCAGGCTGTGGGTTTGTAGTTTTATTAGGTTGTGGAATCGTATTTTGAACAGGTTTTGGGTTTGGATTTTGATCAGGTTGTGGATTTGTATCAGGTTGTGAGGTTTGATTTTGAACCGTTTGAGTGTTTGGATTTTGATCAAGTTGTGGCTTAGAATTTTGATTAGTTTGTGGGTTTGGATTATTAGGTTGTGGGTTTGGATTATTAGGTTGTGGGTTTGGATTATTAGGTTGTGTGTTTGTATTATTAGGTTGTGAGTTTGGAATATTAGGTTGTGGGTTTGGATTTGGGTGAGGTTGTGGATTGGAATTTATATTTCGTTGTGGGTTTGGATTTTGATCAGGTTGTGGTTTTGCATTTTGGTGAGGTTGTGGGCTTGGATTTTGATCAGGTTGTGGGTTTGGAATTTGGTGAGGTTGTGGATTGGAATTTAGATTTCGCTGTGGGTTTTGATTTTGATCAGGTTGGGGGTTTGGATTTTGTTGAGGTTGTGGATTGGAATTTATATTTCGTTGTGGGCTTGGATTTTGATCAGGTTGTGGATTGGAACTTAGATTTCGTTGTGGGTTTGGATTTTGATCCGGTTGAGGGTTTGGATTTGATGGCAATGATGACAATAATGGCAATTCAGCAAATTCTAATGGCAATGATTATAATCGCAATTCAGCAAATTCTAATGGCAATGATTATAATAGTAATTCAGCTAATTCTAAAGGCAATGATTATAATCGCAATTCAGCTAACTATAAAGGCAATTCAAACAACAAAAGACCACCACCAATACTCGATCCAGTGCCAAAGGGCGTAGGAACCCGAAACCCTGATAACCCTGGAGTAAAAAATAATAAATTTGTAAACATTCATGCCAAAAGAGGTGATTCTGAAATAGATATTAACACTGCGGGCGAATCGGCCCCGGCCGTTAATAATAATCCACCACCTGTAAAACAACGTGAAAATAATGTTAATTCGAATAATCCAACACCACCTCGAACTCCTGAATTCATTCCTAGTCCAAGTTTGAAAGAATTTCCATCATTTTCTTCAGCACTATCGGACGA
>JAQGAA010000378.1:0-23936 GCA_034696425.1 Isotoma viridis
AAAGGAGTTGTGGTAGTTGAAGTAATGATAAGGTCTTATCTCCTTCTGTGAATGATAACAACAACCATTAGACAAACTAATAAGTGCACCTACCCTTATTCTATCCTTCCTAGTAGTAGTGAGTGTGTGGAGATTCGTCAGTGATGATCGTGAAAATCATGATGATCGATGATTCTCTAAGAATCTTGTCCCCTGATGCTACCACCACATTATCTTTTTTGCAATCGTGTACACACCCTAATGCACTGGTATAATACGGAGCAAATTTTTTGAATCTCAATATTATGCAAGTGCTACTTATATACCTATGGATATTCTTGAATGCTATGAAATGGTTTGAAAGTTATAGGGAACTTAATATATCATGAACTGATGCACGACTGGGTTTCCATAAATTACAGAAAATGAGATTTCCTGGCATTCATTTTCACTGCATCTAAAGTAAGTTGGGAATATGCATGTGTCCATGTATAGGAGCAGGTTTATACCACACTGGTGACAGGCAAGGAGAGACGACCAAACAGAGATGGAAATTTATTATTTGTCATTCATATCAATCTTTTATATAAAATATCTGTATGTGGAAGTGAAATCGTATTGAAATTACTTATTTCATACGATTACTCTGGGGAATGCTTAGCCAACTTTTCTCAATTGCTTTGATTTCATTTCACCAATGTTCCTATAGGGTATTGTGCTTACTAAAGGGGGAGATAGATTGATTGCTTAAGTATCCTCGAGAGACCTTTGACCCACTTTATTCAAGTACCCAAGGACCTATATGGAAAATATCAATCTCTCTGCATAATTATCTTGGCACTTGGACAGACAGGCAAAAAAGTGTCTTTTGTGCTTGGACAATTTTGATACAGTTCCAGAAAGCTGGCAAGGATGAGGTTAAGGCTAATATATAAAGGCTGCTTAGTTTAGTCTGTGGCGCTCATACGATGTCTTTGGCGTGATACCTGGTTTTTAGTCTAAGTGTGTCAAATCTGATACAGTAGGAAGGTAATAAGGGCTTCTGTTAAGAATAGAAAGATATAAAAATGAGAGGATTGCAAGCAATTCATCTACTTTAATGTACCCTTCATTTCCTAAATGGCAGGGGGAAGGGGGGAGTAATTTCAGTAAAAAAAATTGGCTAACCTTGTCTTTCTGTCAACACATTTACACTTGCAAACAGACAATATCTTAGAGCTTACTAATTTCTCCCTCTGCCAACCCGACTTTATGTTATGATCTATTGAAAATACATTTATTAGCAATTGAGACGCAAGAAAAATCTGTGAATGCTTGCACACTTGGACATTTTTAAATTGCTTTTACGGTTTTACCTGGCGTGGACGGTGAGTAGACGGTACAACTTCTCCTGGTGCGCCAAATAGACACAAAATTCAGGGTTGAAACATTCAAAGGCCATTCTATTATTCTGCTTCAAGGATTTGACTTTATTACAAGTAGAAGTTCCTCTCTGTGCTCTTGTCAGAGGAGCAGAAATAGTGCAGAGTGCAAATGCATAAATCTATCAGAAGTGACATCTTGTAAGATTAGTGACATTTATTGAAGATTATCTTCAAGCTTTTGGGCTGACATTGAAGAATTAGCAATCATGAGAAAATTAAGGCTGAAATTGTGATTTTGGTGGAATAAAGGTCATTTTGAGATCAAAATGGCGTAATAAATTGGAATGTCAGGTTCACTTTTACAGACGTATTGATTTCTGGGATTCATTTGAGCTGAATTAGCATGCAAAAAGCTAATGCGGCGCACACTAACCCACAGGGGTTCAATTTAAATATTAATCTTACCTTAGAAAAGCTATTAATACAAAAGGAGTTGTGGTAGTTGAAGTAATGATAAGGTCTTATCTCCTTCTGTGAATGATAACAACAACCATTAGACAAACGTATATTTTAGAAGAGTGAAAGCAAAACGACAAGTAGTAGTAGCAGTGGTAGAAAGTAGGAGAAAGGTAACTCAAAACTGCCATGTATCATGCCGCCCCATTCTGATTTTATCACTTTGATCCCAATAGCCCATTATAATCACATAATAGTCGGATCATTAATCACATTAATTGCTCCCATTTGGTTCCAGTGATTAAAGCAAGCCAAGGAAAATAATCCATTTAATGATATTCTCCAAAGCCAACAATGTAAACTGTAAAATAACCTTTATCGTTTTACATGAAGCTTCATGTTTTAGTTTATTGCCTTACACTCTGATAGTGTAAAAAGTCTGGAAATACTTCGTTTTTAAATACAAACACCAATTGTGACTTAGACACAAATTAAGATTAATTTTTCAAAATAAATTTCAAAATGAAAAACTCATTATGCTATTAATCATTCTTGAAACGCCCATACGTGCACTGCGTTTTATTTTCTTAAGTTGGTGGCAGCTGGAGATGCAATAAATTCTTTAACTTTCTTTAACTCCTCCTTATAAAATTTATATTAAAATATTAAACTTCCAGCAATGCAAAATGGTTTTAAATTTATTATATAACCATTCATTTTATTTTATTGCATACAGAAAGTCGTTTTTTCAATTCTATGATTTGATTGTAGAACATTTGATTTTATTTTAAAAATTTGTCACCAGACGTTGATTAAAACAAGCTAGTCAGTTTGATGAGTTTGTTTCATTTAACTTTAAGCTCTTGTGGGGTCGTATTACAGCTTGACTGGTGCAACTGGTGCTGAATCAGGAGCAGGACCAAAAAAATGTTGTAAATGTTGTTGTATGTTGTAAGTCTAGACTTTAAATAACCATTGATCTACATAGTCAATGCGGGTGAAAGCATGTAACGCGTATTTGGTTTAGGAATATAATCATTCATAAATACGTGTTAGAAATAAGTATATCTAACTTGAAAGCAAACTTTTCAGAATTTTGAGAAGGAACGTAAAGATGTTTTCGATGTAGTTTTTAAAACTAAAGTACAGAGAAGAAGCCGCATGAATCGTAGTTTTAGAGCCTAGGGAAAAGAATTTAACTAACCGTGGAAATTGTTCTTAGAAATGAGGAAATGCCGTCGTAAAGTTTCTTTTTATGAAGTTTTTATTAGTTTTTTACTTACAGGAAAAAGTTTTTTATGCTTGGCACCTTCTTTGCATAATTTCTATAACTCTCTTTCACTCTTTTCATCATTTCATACTCCTTTCATCTCCTCCCATCTGTATCCTGTTGACTCTCAATGCGAACACTCTTCCGGACTTATAGTCTTATGAGTTTTATATTAAATGAAAAATATAAGCTTTCTTTAAGATATTGTTTATACATAGCTGCACCATTGTTTTGAACAATAGTTAACTCCAGATGGTGACCCAATCTGATACGGGTATCTTATTTAAGACCGAGCTTTCGGTTAATTCAACCAAAAGCAAAATTTACATTTATGTGAAATCATGCATGATCTTATTAAGATGCCATTCGTTGAGAATTTTGAGAATTTTACTTTTAAAACTGTTTTGGTTTTCATTTCAAACAATCCTATTAAAGCTTTTGAAACTTAGACGTAATTTATGGACAGTAATGTACCTAAAATTTGGAATTTTTAGAAAGTGCAATCAAGCTTCTATATAGTTCTGTACCTACAACTTAGGTTAATACTCCTTGAAAAATGATTAACCATATCACATATCATATATTATAATTGTAGGTTAGTGAAATAAAGTTTTGAAGCGAAGCCAAGTCTCTTAAAAAGCGGCAAAGTTGTGCCTCGCCTCTAAAAAGTGTAGTCAATTTCAAGAAAGTAGTAAATTTTAAATGAATAAAGTTTTTCTTTCTTTGAGCGGAAATTGAAATTGAAAAAACATCAAAGCTTATAAAATGTTCCGAATGAGTTTAATTCTTCAAGATTGAAAGAGCTTGAGGAACTAATAAGCTATCAGAATAATAATTTTAGTTGGAATCAAGTGAAAAAGATGATACAATGCGCTTGTATGTTCTGTTTGAGACAATTAGATCGCAGAGTGTAATGAAAAACTGAGAAATTTCCTACTCAAAAAGTGCCTAAAAATTTTAACTCGTTCGATGGAATTCAAAAAAGATAATTTCTATATGTAAACTTTTAGACAATAAAACCCCTTAATCCTTATTAGGAAAAAAGGATTATGAAGTGATTTCAACTAATTAATACGCAATATATCCCCCCTCTAAAATAATTTCAAAACAAAGAACAGGTTTAATTAATTGAGAATTTGTTAGTCGTAAGAGCTTTTTCCCTTTGAAGTTTGATTAAGTAGGTAATAATTGTGAGACGAAAGAAGGCTTCTTATTATTTTACGTCCGAGAACAAAGGATAAAACGATTGATGGTGGTATTTATATTTGTCGTGGTTTTGATTAGTTAGCATCGTTGCAAGTTTGGATATTCATTTAAGCTTTGATTCATCCCGAACGTAGGCGTCTATTATAGAAAGTTATAAAGTCAAATCGTGGCTTTCTAATGAAATATGTATTGAAAACTAAAAATTGGGTAGTTATCAAAACCTACACTGAATGTAAAAGAACAAAGGCTTTTATAAATTAATTCCGTGAACATTAAAATGAGATTGAAAATGAAAATAAATCGTTCTTAGAAATTCTGTAAGGGCGATATTGGTTTCAATATAAATTTTGTATAACAATGTAAAAGAATAATAGAAATGGAAGACCAGCAAAAGTATGTATGCATAATATTGAAATGCTTTTAGTGTAGTCCGAAATAATAATTTAGTTTAAGTATTAAACTGAGAGTTGTCATCATAACGTGAGTATAAAAATATTTTAAGTTTTGTTTGAAGTTACCATTGAGGGAAACTCTTTTTCTTAAACTTCAAACATTTCTGTTGTTCAATATGTTTTTATGTTGAAAGGAATGTGAGAAAGATAACAAGAAATATGGCAACTGTATTACATAGTCTGGTTTGAATTTGAACTTCTTATCAGGTAAGATCATGTCATAAACAGGAGGATCAAAATATCTATTTTGCTTTGAAGTTTTTGTCAAAGATGTGGACGATGACGTTTGAGTTTTTATGCTATAAAAGATTTTGATTTTTTAAATGTAAAAACATTTTTATTTTTAGGTTTATGTAATGAAATTTTTTTAAATGTTCATAATAAGCCTGCTCTTAAACTCATAATTCCAAAACACTTGCAAAAATACTTGTGAGTGTCCTAATTTTAAATTCTTTAAGTATTTTTGCATCTGAAATTTGAAATTCTAAAAACTAAATTATTTTTAATGGACAAACCTTAAGAGAAACCTGTAAAAATTTCGTAACATCTGTATAATAGAACATTTTTACAGGATAAGATTCCTAGGTGAAGATAAATAGTGTGAATAAGAACACTTCATTCTCACGGGTGGGTGGTTGACATCTCAAAAAGAAAAATCCTTTCACTCGCACAACTTTTTTTACTAGTCCTGTCTGCTGTCCTTAGGTCTCAACAGTTAAACTTATATCGAGTCACTAAAAAGGAAGGGAGCTAGATATAGATGATGCCACTGAAGATGGTGGTAGTAGTGGAAACAAGAAATGACGCTGATGGTTGTGTCAGGTAGGTAGTCCTTTCTCGAGTACTCAACGTGTCAATCTTGCCTTTAGCCCCAGCCCCTCTCTCCACACATTTTCCTTTTCAGATCTTCATCTATTCTGTTGAATGCAAAGTACTTGATTCTAAAAATCTTTTTAAGTTTTCTTATACATAAATAGGTGCGACATGTTTTTTGTAGTTCAGTAGAAGATTCTCCGAAATTCCTTGGAATTTACTATGCTATCTTTTATAATCTTTTATTTTTCATATGAAAATCATTTTATGATCTTAGAGTAGAATATGGAATTGGCACAATTTAACAAACTCACACTTTTTTCATTGTACTTGAGGCATGTATAGAAATGCCTACTAGTGTTATTTAAAATATTTGTATACATATACCACCCAGTATAGATTCGATTTTAGATAAAGTAGTGTGTGTATATAGGAATATAAGATTCCAAAGTCTACTGGAAGAAAGAACTTAATCTTCTTCAAGTTAAACATCCAACTTTTCCAATCTTTACTAAAAAGAACTTTTAAAGCTGAAGGCGGTATGAGAATATTGATTAACTTATATTCTTATATTTTTTGTTGAGTTTTGATCAAATAAAAAGTTTGAAAGACTTTTTTAAGGAAAAAATGGGAATGATGTAAATCTTGAATAAAGTGTCATTAAATCTAAAATTGGAATTGTATGAAAATCTTTTGGAATATGAAAAAAGTATTCCAGAAGTTCTTAATGAAAAAAAGACGAGTTTTTACCTCACTGGTTTTAGTGAAAGTTAGTTTCCAGGATTTTTGATTTTGGATTAATTGATTAGTTGGTTTTGTAAGCTTTCGTCAATCTTAATGAAAGGAAATGAAAACTCCTACGCTTTTTTTCATACAGTTTTGGTTACATGACAAAATAAATGGCAATTTATGTTAGAGATGTTTGAAGAATAGTTTTCAATAGAAATCCCTGTTGGGTGAATTGCAATTAGTTACAAAAGAAAAGAAACTGACATTTTTTGTGGTTTCTGTTTTTTAAGGCAGCAATACAATGAACGCGTTTCTCATCGGGAATTGAGATTCCGGCTTTTTATTCGTCTTTAAGTAACAACCTAATGAGAAAACACTCAGGCATAATCAGTCGCTATCAATGATTCCCTTTATTTTGTGTCATTCAGAATTTTAAAGTATAAAAGCATACTTTGGATTTGACTGTGAATGAGAGCTGGAGGGATAGATTATCATTAGACCTAGTTTATAATGCACTTTGCAGGCACAAGTTTTTGGATAATAGCAACTTTATCAATATGCACTTATGTTTATTTATTAGGTACGTCAAGTTGTTAACGCTTCGAGCACTTGTGCACATCACTCTTTGGCGTTCATTTCTTATAAATACATATTGAAAACGCCTTGTATTTCCTTAATTTAATTTGGTTTAGTTTAGTTTAGTTTAGTTTAGATTAGTATAGTTTCGCTTAGTTTAGTATTTTAGACAGTACAACAATGTCCAGTAATAAGCTTTTAACGTTGTATTTTAAAAACTGGTAAATTTATGCTCTTAACTCGTGAAAGTTCCCCTGTCATCTTCAAAGGTTTTGGAATTGTGTTGGAACATTTGCATGAAAAAGGCGTTGAGTGAATTTTCGCAACTTGTCTACACTTGTTACTACCCTCCAAAAACATATATACTGTTTTTTAATAAATGTTAAATCTCTTTGTTGTAAAAAAAACTAGGTTAAAAAGTAAATAAAATTATAATATAAAACAAAAAAATATAATATAGATTATACTTAGGCAACCAATACCTGAGGTTTCTATATTAAAAATTTGTTCTCTTTTTATACTTTAAGTTGAAACATTGAGTCGTAACTAAATAGGATTTGAGATTTCATGCATACACGGATGAAGGATTTAGAAAGACAAGGTAAAATGGTAATAAGTCAGAATCATGATTATAGTAAGCTCATCCTTATGCAATCTTAAGTACACAATGCTTACTCTCATCATGTTATTATTTTCTGGGTAAAAAGCACCACAAAAATATTATATTTTTGAGCGAAAGTCATTAGGGAAAGTGGTTATGGGACTGTGCTCAGGTTCTGAAAGCAAATTGGTTGGAGTGTATTAAGAATCAAGAGAAATGATTACGAGCTCTTTGAACAGTATAGATATGCACAAGGAGGAAGCGTTATTCTTCAAGTAAGAAAGCTATGGGTATAAATTGATGGAAAGATGTTACGTATGACAGATAGGCGTTTATTTTAGGTTACAGAGTGTTTACACTAAATTTTACAATAATTCCCGGATCGTTTTGAGATTGTTTTGAAAAATTTCAGTTGGGATGTATAATATTCTGTCTTATGATATCGAAATTTAAAGGGAAATGGTTTAGAAATCACTTAAATATTATTAATCAGTAAATCTTCCTGGATCTTTTTGATTTGAGGATATATGACTTTATTGAAATTGTTCACTTTGAAAAGTGTTCGGATAGAGGAAATCGAAAACACAAACTGCCCACTTAATAAATAGCTGTTTATTAATGGACTTGCAAAAATAAATGCCATTAAAACATTCGTATTACAATCTTAGCCTGAAGATTTACGCCGTGAAATTGGAAAACATTTAAAAGAATAAAGAAAGTTGTCTTTTCCCCCGATTAGAATTGAAAATAAACCATATTGTATGTAGTGAAATTCTGGTAGTTTAATGCATTTCAAACAAGTTATTTTTATAATTTAGTGCAAAGTGTAGTAACATAAACTATGATGGGGGTTTTATTTTAAAGGCTTACGGTATGAATTCTAAATTTCACAAGGTAGACAGGGTAAAAGAAAAGGTAATTCTACTTTGTTTCCATACCTTTCAGCCCCGTTGTTATGTTTCCCCACCTTTACACAGATGAAATAGAGCCACTCTGCTGTAAAAGAAGTGCGATAAAAAAGCTAAGCTAACCTCACATAGACAACTATACTATACTTGACTCCGTAAGAGAGAAAAACAAGATAATCTAAATAACTATTATGACGACGGGTTTTCCCAACGCAGTCTTTCTTGCTAAATCACAAAATGCACATTATACTAACTTTTTAGTCATAACAGCTACGTTTTTAAGTAACTCCTCGCCTCTTCTATCTAGCTACTCAACCATTCTGCATGGAAAATAATGATGATGATGATTCTAAGAAATTGCAACAAGCTGAGTCGTTCATGGAACCCAGTGTGAAGGGGCTAACTATGTTTGCTGGATACTGTGACTTCCTAGTAGAGTACCTAGGAGAGTCTCTTAAGGGATGAGAAAGGGGCTGTGTTGATATTCCTTTGGAATTCATTTAAGGTTGAAGAAAATTCTGAGTCAGAACTCCAAGTGTGTTGACTTTTCTGTTACTTTTACTTTGTTTTGTTTACAATAGAATGCGGGCTTTCTCTGGTAACAACCATGTAGGGCTAACAAGGGTTTAGTTCCTAAAAGTAAATTACACGAAAGTTGGCTTTCCCTCGTAATTTAAGATTAGTTCGCATGTAAAACTTTTTTGTTTAATTAAAATGTGATATAATTTTTAGAGAAAAAAGTTTAAATTTTATTAATTAAATGTTTTTGAAATTTGATTGATTTTCTTATGTTAAAATAATAGTTTTTAAAGAAAAAGTAAAAAAGGCACATTTGTTTATCAATAAATTCGGCAATTCTCTGACTTTAACACACAACTTTTCTGAAAATGAACATGCGGGTAGTTAGTAAGTATAGCATGAAGTTTTAGGCTATACTTTATTATTGCTTTTGTTTGATGATTCTAAGGACAATGGCATGGACAATCTTGGAGATATGGTAGATAGAAGTTACACTCAAGAGAAAATGAGTAGCAATCAAATAGCGTAATGGCATGCTCTTTTTCATCAATTGCTTTAAAGGATTTTAATATAACAAAATTGTAAAAGATACATGAGAGCAGATAAGATTAGGAAGCATGTAAGATGAGTGTATGAAAATCATGTGTATTCAAAGCAATAGTGTGGATCTTCTAAAATAGCAATGTGCAATGGTGATAGATAGAACATCACAAAGGCTTTTCATCCTCCTGTAAGATAACATTGTTTACAAAACTGTTCTAAAATTTCATGTCTGCTAAATGAGGCTGAACAAAACAGACACTTTAAGAGTAAAGATACGCGTTCATAAATTCCTTTGTAGGTATCAAAATTCCTGAATAATTTAGTTGCTTTTTTAAGCTCTTCATCTATTTTTGATTCAAACATTTCTCTATATTTTAGAGAAAACATCCTGGTGAACTACATTAACAGTAAATCATTTTAGAAAATTCCAAATTCCCTATATCCGAAAATAAGAGCATTTTCTTTCATGATTTGTGAACTGTTCTTAATGTCATTATGATACGAGTAATGTTTCATGTTAGCTATTGTAATACTAACAAAAAATACCCTGCGTGGCTTCAACAGTCCCTTTAACATAAACGCATACCACTATCGTCCTTTTTGGAAACTTTTAAGCGTTTCTCTCAAATAAAACATTCTCAAGTATATTGAAGATGAGTTAGCAAAGAAAAAAACTAAAGTTCCAATATGTACACAATGTAAAGAGTCCAGACAGACACTCACAAAGTTAGCAACTTTTCCACAAGGTCTTGAATAACAGTCCATAAGGTTATTTGTGTTGGGTTGGTAAGTCTCTGTATTAGAAATTTGTATACAGTTTAGGATTCGAATGGATGATGGCCAGCAGGGAAAGCAGAATGTTAAATTTTAGTTACTTTCTGTATAAAAGAAAAAGTTAGATAGTTTAGTATGATAATATATTTTATAGGAAAAATGGCTAAGCTTAGATCTTGTATCAGCAGTTTTGTTTTTGTCAAAAGAATAAATATTTTGGGAATCTTTGCTTTTTACTTGCGTGAGTGTAGAAGTAGATAGACACCAGAGGCATCCGTATATAGATAAGGAAGACATAATTTAGGTAAAAAAAGTTTGGATTAAGGGATTTGCATACTAGACTGAAATTTATATTTTATCTTCACTGTTTACAAATGTCGCTTAGCATAAAATACATTGGAACTTGATATACATAATTTTTCAACATTTCCGACAAAGTATATGTTATGGCCACTCTGAGTTTTTTGCAAGAACCCTGAACCTAATTGGGTGTGACATTTCTCTTTGAAGTTGTAAAGGAACGAAAGTAAAGAATTTGAGTGATTTTTATCCAAGTTCAAAGTTTCACATTTCATTAACTGGCTTTTACTCCACAAACCCATAAATCCCTAAGAATGATTTAAAAGACAACTTTTACGTTGTAAATGTATCGAAAATGACTTTATTTATGGTGGAGTTAAATCATTTTTAAAAGGAATGTTTGACAGTGAAATAGCCAACTGGTAGATGTTAGAAGCCAGATGTGTTCCAAAACAAATCCGCCTACTAATGTACATAAAATGTGCAACTGGTTATACAAGTATTATGAGTAGTGGGACAAGATATATGATTTGTAACATCATATTTCATTACTAATAGTTTTCCCTTGATATTGGAAAACTTTCACAGTTCGTAGGTAACCTTGACCTTTATAAAAATTATTAAAATTCTTTGAAGAAATAATGTATCTTCGTTGACACTTTTACGTCTGTGTGATCATTTCATTAATAGAAATTACAATTTGTTAAGTTGCTAAAAATAAATAGAATGAGCATAGCTAACATAATATTTGTTTTTTTAAGTGGCATGGATATGTGTTTAGAGGGGGTAGGGAACAGTCAGTTTTATAAGAACTAAGAAGTCTAGTTTTTGATACATTCACTGGCATAAAACTGGCAAACGCAAGATTCCCTGTGTTTTTTATGTATAGTTTTGAGTTGTATTGGCCAAGTTGCTACTGATTTTGGACTTTCTAACTTTCCTTAGCAAAGTTTTCTCTCTCCCTTCGTACTCTGAGAGTCTCATATCCAAAACGGGAAATTATAACTGGGCTTTCACCCACCAAAAAGTTTCAGTCTTCACTTGCCTCTTCTTGTGTCAAGACCTTCTTTACTTACTGTATTGGATTGGTAGTGGCACCCACTACAGGGGCAAAACTTGTCAAGTTTTATCATAATAAATTATTTCAAGAGACTTCGTTTTCTTTTAGTATTGAATTCGAGAAAAAATTGATTTTACCTTTACCTTGGGTTTTTTCATTAAATTTTCAGTCATCACTTATCATGAAATAAATTTATAATATGGCTTATTTTACAAGCAATACGATTAGACAACTAATTTAACAGTTTATCCTAATTAAATCGAGAGTGAGGTATTGCTTAAATGAGGCTTAAGTTGAATGAAACTTAATTACTTTATATTTCGACATGTACACCGTTCATACCCTTTGGACGTAAGGATATATTATGTTCTTGTGAAAGAAGAAACTCATTGTGGACTTTTTCAAATATTTAAAAGAACAAGATTTCAAATTTGTCAACAATTCAAGTACTTTGAGTACAAAGAGCAGATAAACCTGTTGCAGGTTTTTGAATTGCCCTTACTCGTTTATCTCATCTGAGATCTTGAATCAAGGGATAGTTAAGTTTGATAAACGTCTACCCTCTAAAAATTACTATAACCTCTAGTTATACACGAGAATATTGAAAGAGTTATTATTTTAAGTGTGAAGTCCTTGAGCTGATAGAAAATGAGATTATTCAGCCAAAGTTTAATTGACAGTTGACTAATAAATATAAAACAATTTATTTTCTAAGTATTCACATCCTTTCACTCTGCTTTATCACTTTCACCAGCAACCAGTCTCCACTCCACTGTATACTTATCTTGTTAGCCAATAGCTTTCTACTAAAGAACGATAAAGGTGTAATCCTTTATATTGAAAATCCAACCTGTCATCCAACCAAGTCAGTAGTGCTTTTGTGGACTTAAGCACTTGGAGACATCAAGGGAGGACAGTGTGTAGCGAGTCTGTCACTAGTGTCACCTCCAGCATTACTGTCTCTCTAACCCAATATTATATACTTAAAACTTGAACAGCAAAGAGGTAAGTCAATTTGTCTTTCGTCACTCTCTCAACAACAGTTTGTAATGGGATTGAGCTTGAAGCATGTATAGTCTCTGTTTCAGCTTTTTAGTCTAGAGTCCACCAGCAAGGCATTGTTGGTTTAGAACATATCTGTGTTCATAACGATAGGAGGATTGAGGCAGATAATTATCCAGTTTATCCAGAATCCATTTGTCCATTTTACCTTGCGTGTGAAATTTGTAGGTATTTTAGAGATAAGAGGCTTTAAGAGCTCTAAAGGTCTGAATGGAGAAAGCAGCTTTCCTTTTGGTGACTCTTTCGCAAAGGATTTAAATCTGAAAAGCTCACACTTATGACATACTTGATCCACTTTAGAAAGTTATGGAAGTATTTTGCATTTCTTTTTATTCGGTGTGGACAAAGCTGTTTTAACTGGTAACACAGAGCAAGTCGCACGTACTTTTTTCTGTTTATTTTATTTTTTTTTTGAAAATTTCGAAATTTTCTGAATGGTAAAAATTTGACCTATAATGATATCATTGCATAAAAGCTATGCACATCAGTATCAATTTTACATTTACAGAAGTATTATTAGGATTAGGAGCCTGTTATGGAAATGAAGACTGAAGGACAATTCGCAGTTGCTTTGGGGGATACTTAACGGAATTAATAATGTTACGTATAGTTTTATGCATGATGCGTTTAGCGTTTGCCCCATATTTATGTAAACAGATATCTTTGCTTGTTTTTTCTGCGTCAATTTATACAAAACTTGTAGTCCTACTTTGTATATTATGGATATAGATAGCTTATGGCTGGCAGGCATAATTTAATAAAAAGTCGGATCACTTTCAAATCCCAAGGATTTATTATCGTTGAATATTTAATTGAGTCCGAAACTGCACCACTTGTGTAGACTATTTTAGTTCGAGCTTTTTCATTCACGGATTTTTGGGTAACCTTGATGGATGAGTTTAGTGAGATATATGTTACCGTATTTTGATGGGAGAAGGTTAAGGTCAAATTAAAGATTATAATCCGTGACCTTGAAAAGGAAAACTTGAACCAGATTTTACAAGATTTGACAACTTGGATCAATATTCTTGATTGAAATATTGTATCTCAAAATCTCCTTAAAAAATTATCATTTCATTTTTCACTACAACCTAGAAAAAATGTAAAGTTTTTGCAAAACCTTCCTCATCCTAATAAATGAGACAAGATACATATACTACAATCAGCATAAACCAGCTTCTTCATTTAAGTTTTAAATGTAGAAACCAAATCCAAATAAATAATGGGCTAGGCAATTGCATTACGCAGTGTTTTAACTCAAAGGTATTAACACAGACCAAAGAGTCTAATAAATGAAATTCCTCTGTTCTGTATAATATCTCTTTGTAGTATTGGCTTCTTAATTGGATAAGACGTACATTAGGGTAATGGAAATGTAAGTATAATATGGCATAATACAATAATATACGGGTGAACAATGCATTCTCTCGGGTTGCGGTTCTTCTGAGTCTTACTGAGGTAATCTGATTTAACTCTCATCAAAGTTACCTACGAATTGTAGCCAGAATAAGCAAATGCTGTGATTTAATGTAGTAATGTAATTACATTTCCAGCTAAAAGGATTTATATTAAGTCTGCATGTATTTCTATTCAAGTGGATTTTCTTTGTATTAGAAGTATTGTTTAAGAACACATATTATGCACTATATATAGAGTGTATAGAAATGCATAGAAAGGGGATTTTGTGGTAAGCCACAGTAGTGTATATTGAATTCATTCAACTTATTGTTGTTGCATTACTCTTATTTAGTCCAACCCAATGCAGCGGATAATTCTTACGACCAAGAAGTCGTTAGATTAATTGAAACTCTCATCTTCCAAAGAAAACAGAGATGTTGTTTGTTTAACACTTGAAGCAAAATAATGTCATCTTGTAATTGTATGTCTTACTTTAGAATAGAAAACAATGATGTTGACTAGGTTGGGTATGGGTAGATAATTACTTATTTAAAGAGGATCTGAGTAAACTACTTTTCAAGCAAAAGTTGGAATAAACTGATGAATGATTTGAAGGGGATTAAGATTAGTAAAATTAATTTACTCTTGCATAACATATCTGTTGTGAAGTATCGTGTGTAAATTGAACCAGTTTGGTCTTATACAATGTTTTTACTGGGTTGTCAAAAATTGAAGGGAGTCTGACGTATTTTTGATAGAATCTAAGGATTGATTGCTTTGCTGGGAACTGGGAAATGACTTAAGGGATTCAATTGTCAGGGTTTGTCTAAGAGGAGCTCCTCGTTGGATGTTTGTCATTGTCATAAAAGAGGTTGTTGGAACTCTTGAGCAAACATAGGGGGAAAATATTGTGCATCGAATTAGTTTCTACGTACAAAGCAATGACAACATAGTATTATGATGCTCATCTTATTTTTTACACATCAAAAGAATTCTATTTCAAATTGTTGAGAAGTTAATGAGAATAAAGGTTTCCTGGAAATTGTTTTGGTAAACAAACTTATCCTTTTTCATTTTTAACCCGCATGCTGGTACTATTATTAAAGTTCATATGTCATAACTTGTACAAAATATTAGTTTAAGGGATTCATTTCAAAATCTTATCTAATTTCCCTTTCAACCGCCCACACTTCACTTCATTTGAATCGCCTACTTTTTAAAAATTAATATTTCATGGGACCAACCTACAGGTCATGATACAGAATTATATGTAGAACATTATTCATTTAAATTGAAAAAAAAATTCTTGAAAGTTCTTATAAGCTCTCTTATTGATAAGAGTTCCTATTGAAACCTGCTCATGCATTATAATAAAGAGATAGATTACCTCTATAAATCTTTTCACTTATCTTACATTATAATCGTCGTTTTACATTAATTAAAGAAGTTTAGTCGAAACTGGATTCATTTTTCATATATGCATAAATTACATGTCTAGAAAGATAGGGATGATTAAAGGGCTTTGTATAATCTTCCACTCAAGAGATAATCAATCTGAATTGAAATTGATGTCACTATTTTTAAAAATAGACATTCATCTTTTTCAGCATGACGGTTGAGCAAGTAATATTATACTTGAGGTATCCCATTTGGATGATTTTCATTTACTTAAGACGTTGTCAGGACAGGAGGCGTCTTTGAGAATGGATGTCACTAAGGAAGAGAATCAAGAAAAACTTACTTGTAGAGGTTTAGATTGCAAAAGAAGTGAAGATGTATGGCTTTCTTTCCTATTCAAAAATGTCTTAGTACTAAATATTATTGGAATTCTTTGTTGAAGCTGAATGATGATGATTGAGAGGTATTAGATGATGAATCAGCTTTTGGCGTTAACATAATCCTCATTTCTGGGTGTTCTTTTTTACCCCGGAGTATTCTTAGAAGATACTGGATCAACTAGTCATATCATGATGAACATAATGAAGGCTTTGTGGGGTATGTGTAAGTCGTATTTTTGAAAATTACTGGAAGTTTAAGTATTAGACTAAGGGTAAAGGGTTACACGGTTCATTGATCATTTGAAAATATTTCTGCATTGAAACTCAGCGTTTAAGCCAGCGTTTCGTTTGAATCGATACGCTTAAATTAATTCCAAAAAAAGGTTCCGTGGCCAAACAGAACACAGTTCAAAAGATGTGAATAGCCCATTAGCTATCAAAGCAAAGACTTCTTCTGAATTTTAAAGACGGATTGAGGGTGCTTATTTCAATATATATCTCATTGAAGTCTTTTAATCCTGTTGCTCGCCTTTCTTCCTCGGTCTTCCATTATGCGTTGAATTGCTGACCATCAGTGACAAAACCTCTTTTCATATAAAGATCCTTTTGAATGAATGAATGAACCATATGTCTGTTTATTTTGCCTCATACACGTATATCTCTGTGTCTGGTTTCTGATCTCTATCTCGTGAAAGTAGCCATGGTTGATTTCATTTCTATGTACTTCTTCGTATTAGGTGAAAGGCAGTGAAAGAAGTGTGTGAAAGTTCAGTTGATCCCAAAGGCCATAAGTAAATCCCTTCTCAAGGTGGCAGTCGTCCAGTCCAATCGTATATTTACTGCTCCCCTGGACTATCCACACATTGGACACATTCTGCCACCACCATCATTGCCAATAGATTCAAATCAAAGAAACCACAAAGTAAACATTATTTTCGATCTCGTGGATAAAGCCCTAGGGAGAAGGGTACATATGAAGGGTTTCCTCCTACTGAATTACTATTGTAGCAACCGTAGGCAAGTAGATAAAAACAAATAGTGTTGCAGAAAGTTTTGCCTTAATATTTGAAACTCAAAGAATTAGAAAGTTACAGCATTGGGGGCGTCGAACGCTTTGTATTACGAGAAGAGTAGTTAATTTTTCCGACAAAAGGCTTTAAAGATTATAATTTTATTTTCCCTGAACCCCAGCCGAGGTTTACTTCTAATGAAAGTCTTTAGAAAAATGAGTTACAAATAGAATCTAATACATATTTACATCATTTTTCAGAAAATGTTTTATGTGAGCTGAGAGCGGGTTCCAAGTTTGTAACATTAGAATTGAAATGAACAACTTGTATAATGAATATAATCTCTTATCTAAATATTAAAAGTCCTATTTCATTCTTTTATTCCTATTTATTTCTCTTTTTAGATAGTATTTACCAATTGCAATTGCATTATTTGTGTTCGTTTGAAGATTCGTTTGTGTTTCTAAAGCTTACTTAAATTTGCTTAAACTTGTTTATTTAACTGATATGTATATCAAATACTCTACTATTCTTTTAATTAAATCTCATATTACTATTGTAACTTGACTCTGTATTGGAAACGATGTGAACCACTCATACCTTTGTCAAATAAATAAACTGTTCAATTAAATTACACAATTCTTTCTTATAAATTATATAACTGCATAAAATGCCTTTGTAATTTAGAGGATTTACATAACCGAAAAATAGGTTTACAATTTTACACTTTCGGATATATTTAGCTATTAACGTTCGATGGTGTCACAACGTCATAATAATATTATGTTTCTAAAAGATACGATAGGCTTTCTGAACAATTGAATTTAAACCGATTCCAGTGTGAATGTGCAATTCTCAAAAAATTTTGAAAGTCATTTTCAAATTTTAATTAAGTTCTCTTTGGCTTACAAGGAAAGATGAAACATTTTTTACATGTATAAATTGTGCTATTTCAAGCTTAAAAAATGTTCTAAACTTTCAATTTTATTCTCAATCCTTTAAGTTGAATTCAAAAGCAAGCATCCAAATAAAACAATGTTTGTTTTTGCCCTTGCCTAACATAACAAACAATTTCCTTCTATATTTAATTCGGGTCCCAAAGCTTCGATAAACCGTTTAAAAAAACAAAGTGGCATAACATCCATACGTAATATTAGTATTCAATTTAAGTAGTAATATTATATTCAAACGAATGAAATATATGAGAAAGGGCAAATTTAGCCTAAAGCTGCTAAAGAACCATCCCCGCCCACGGATTTCTGATTCTCTTCTTTCATCTCCTTAAAATTTGATCTTTCTTTTACTAATAGTGTAAAACACTTTTGGGTGCAACTCAACACCATTATTTTCACAGTTAGTATGAAACCTCTCTCTCCTTTGTCATGCAAATTTTCAAGATTTACCCCGAACTTGAGAATCTACACTTCTAATTCTACTCACCACTTGTGTAATAGTGGTGGTAGTCCATTTAGAATATATATGCTTGCTTGGGTCCTTCCTTGTCTTGTTGAAAGTAGGAGGAAATTATGTAAAAGTTTAAGAAGAGGATGGAATTATCAGAGCAATTAATTACTAGAGACAATGGCAACTGGAAACCACTTCATGCTTCCTTTGTGTCCAGCTTTCTACCAAAACTTTCTTCGAAGGACAAAGACTCCATTTCCCTATATAGGGTTTCTTAAGAACCTAGAATTACTCCTTTTAGTAAGAATCTTTGTTAGAGTTCTTAAACCAATGGTATTACACTGACTACTACTACTTCCTACTACATAGTGTTACCATTACTGTTGGATTACTTCGTATGACATGAATTTTAGATAGAGAGAGCCGAGACAGAACAAGACATGGAGATGTCAAAGTTAAACCAAGTTCAACTTGGTTCGACTAGTTCGACAGGGAGTGTCGAACTTTTGCACAAATGATGTACAATGTTCAGCCTTTTCGATAACATGATCAAGGATTTTCTTCCTTAAGTATTATTGAATGTCAGATCTGAAATGTATTTTTAGTCGTGTGACAAAATTTGACATTCAAAAGTTTCCTTTGACTTTGGCATACGAAAACACATATCTCAATCATAACGTTGTTGATTGTGCTCCAAATTTAATTATCACTTTGTCTAATTGAATCCAAGGAGTAAGGAAAAGCGTCTTGGATTTTAATAAAAAAAATCTTTGTGGAAGGAAGGTCTGAAGGTGACTTTGACTACAAGGTTTGAATATTTTTTCACTGTTTACAAGAATAGAGGTTTTTTTTAAAAAAAAATATTATTTAAATTTCTTAATTAGATTTTTCTTTACGAATGGTGTGAAAACATGCACACAAAGAATCATGCAAAAATTGCATTGAGAAGGATTAAGACGTTGAGGAATTTTATAAGAAGAAGAAGCTTCCGATTCCCCCTGAAATGATTCATCGGATGAACCCTTGGTAGTATATTTTAGTTTTTTGGAATGGATTTTTTTCCATGCGAAGAAGGGTAATAATAATATGAGAAGATATACGAATTATGGATTCGATGATAGCTGTAATGTATGGAGTTCGTTGTAGGGACTCTAATCTCATGTTTCCGTTGAAAGTCAACATTCTCCCTTTTTATGGCTTATTCTCCTGAGAGTTTTTCCTGGATTTTTTCATCATTCTACAGAAATCCTGTCTTCTTCTCCAGTGCACTGTGAATGTCTGATGCAAGCAAGGTTTCACAAGAAAAGTCACCCACGTACTTAATATGTAACACGCTGCGAAGTTGTTCCGGAATCTGGAACCTTGTTTGACACTACTGTATGTAGTAGTACTACTGTATACAACACTATTCTAACATTACCTAGTGTGTTGTGTGCCTTAAAATGCATCTGCTACTGGATTATCTTTCTTGCTAGGTGTTCTCCACTGCAAAACAAAGACAGACTTTTTCGGTGTGTGTTTGAATTCATTTTATTTTGTACACAGTTCACATGGCATTTTATTTTATTTTACATTTTAACTCCTTTATTTAGGTTTTTAAATACTATTTTGTAAGTTTTGGACCTATAGTGATCCGTATTGCGGATTCTTTATAAAATCAGCTAATGCAAAGAAAAATGCTACGTTGCAAACAATCAAAATGGATTCTTCCTTAAAATATACAAATGAATATTTAGGTAGAATTCCATTAGTTTCAACATATAAAATGAGCAAATGGAGAAGAAATGTGACCACGCCCACTTTGATTATAAGTGAAAAAAACTGCTGGTGAGGAAAGTGTAAAAAATCCATAATTTTGGTATTTTTTGCTAGCTATTGTAGCTTACAATTAATGTTATTCCTTCTTATGTTACCCTTTTTGAAAGCTTTTGTTTTGAATACTTACCCCAGAAAAATAGTTTTAATTTAATTCGGTAAACAAAGAAGTCTATAAAGTCTGAAGCTTTTAATGAGATATTTTACTCTTTTGTTTTATCATGAAAACGCAAAGTTGGTTGGTGTAACTTGCCTCTGTATAATATAACATAGGAAAACTTCATTCGGTGATGACAAGTGTTACATTTTATGGAGTTTATGAGCCAAGTCGAAACTTTGAAGCTGGAGTTTTTTTAGATTCAGATGGTACAACTCGTGTGGGTTTTTGTTTCGCGTGGGCTCCTAATGTCTCCTTTTTCAAAGAAAGCAGAGAAAGCAGGAATGTATTTCGAAGGAAGTGTAAATATCTACGGGACATTTTTGAGTTATTCGTAACAGACAAGTTGCTTTCTAGGAAAAAGCTGGACTAATACATTTAAAAATTCTCTAATATTCTTTTGATTCCAGCGTATACTCATGCAAGGTGGAATGATCTATTTGTCGTTGAACTTGTATAAGCATTCTGTTCAAGGCTAGATCGAGAGTATTAAAATGACCTTTAGGGATTTTCAGAGAGTTGACAGATTGTTGATTGGTACTACATAAAACGCCACTCACGTTTTCCATAAAGTATTCACAGTTCCTAGATTTCCTTTTAAGAAGTTGTACCTGCTAGAAGCTGCTCTTTGGTCTAAAAAAGATTTTTTATGCCAAAGTTATAGGCATTGCTGAATTCATCATTTATAGTAAAACGACCTGTGACATTTCCATACCTAGAGAGGTTATACTGTATTGTCAGTTGGACTTTCGCAAGAAAAAGTGTAGTAAAGACTTTCTCCATGTCCGCTTGTATAAGGAGATGGAGTTTCAGAGCAATAATTTATTTTTATTTCTTATACCATTGACACACATGAAATGAAAGTGGCAGACATATTTCATAATAATTTTCAGTTGCAGACAGCAGCAGTCAAGATAAAAACACCCCTCCCTGCACACTGTGGTGACACACGTGTTGGCAATTGAAATGCAAGTGCTTTTGTTCTTTTTAGTGATAAACTGATTGAGGCAGTTTGAAAGTCGTAGAGTAAGTAGCTGTAGAAGATGAATCGGAGTCCCCCACTGAGTATCAACAAGATTCAAAAACATAGGGACGCAATAAAGAGAGGGATAAGAAGGGATTATAAATGAGTAGGAAGTCAGAATCGGAAGTGTCCATTCCGTTTTCCTTATTTTGGCCATTGAAGACCCATAGAAGTTGGTACAAACTCAGAAGTAACTTACATTTATTTCACAAGAAGTAAAAGTTGTCAGTGGTGGCACGTGTTTGAGATACTAATTGACATTTTAGTCAACTCCTTGGTCCATTAGGCATAACGAGCACATCTATTTCCTCTCTAATGATCATTCTCCTTTGTGTGACGACAAAGAAGACATGCCAAGCCAAGGGTCTCTTCTAAAGTCTCAAATCCTTCTGCATGCACAATAGCAAATACCACTATGGTAATATATATTATAGGTAGATCACTTCTTTCTCTTTCTTAGCCATTCCTACGGTTAAGAAGGAATTTGAAAGAGACTCAAAGACTCCATTTACTCTTAGAGAGTAGGTGACACTGACAGTCAGTCAGTATTCAATGCTATTATTACTCTTCTACTAGGAGTTGCAGTAGCAATTTACCTTATGTTCATCCCATTATCCTTTATCTCTCAGAGTTACATTTTTACACACACGTTTACCTCTAATCAATTCCTATCCTTTAACACCTTTAAGAATTTGGCAAGGTTCGATCTAGATTGGCACATTTTGTTTTTTAAAGTAACACATGACATCTTATTGACGAGTTTTAAAACGTATCCAATTTTTATTATTTAAATTGAACACACACGTGTCGCATATTGTATAAGAAGGAAAAGGACTGATCAAAAGCGAAATCAAAAGGAAAATTGAAAAATGCTAATGAAAACCGTGGGTGTTGCACCCTATTTTTCGATACACTCGATAATATCCCTCTTTGACATTCCGTATTCAACATCACGTAAGTTGATCCGTGATGCATAAAAAGGTCGGGAGAAAGTTGTCTCAAAATCTACCCTTTGCATTTTCGTGCCTAAAACCCATGTCAAAAGTAGGTATCAGCAGTAAGTAGAGGTGGTTTTCCTTACGAGAAGTATACTCGTAGTGAAAGCTACTTGACAATTCCTAAGAGGAGCAGTAGTGGTAGTGCTAGGAGACGAGATGACATTAAAACCACACTTGAATTTTCTTTTATTGTTTGGCAAAGGAACATATGCATACGACTTTACAGCTCACATCTGCTCCTTAGTTGAAGTTTGATGTGATGAGTTTTTTATAACCAATAATATTCTAGGCACGATGGAAGGAAAAGCGTGTGCAATTTGTTCCCAGGTAAATATTTAACTTGTAGAAGAACTTTTTTTTAGATTATACAATGTATATTGGTTATTTCAATACCGGTGAGAATTTTTTAGCTAGAATTTGCTAGAATTTGTTCTTTTGTTCTTGTGTAGTTGTAACTCGCATGAAAGTTAAATAGAGAAAGAGTTTTTTTTTCAATGAGAGAATAAACACGAATTGACGAGTTGATTGAAATTAAATGTGATTGAATCGAGTTTCATTTTTTGGTATTTTTGCATATGCAATTGTAGTAGAGCCGGTATTGTGCATGGTAAGTTCTGAAAATCAAATGGAACCAATATAAAGGGTAACGCTGTGATGTTTTGTATTTTCAAGAAAGAGTCAACAAAGAGAATAAATTGATTATTTTCAACTTTCAACTTTGGTTAGTTGGCCCTAAAATGAATTACTTCCATTTCAAAAGAAAAATCAGGACGGAAGTAAGTTTTCCATTTTTTATTGTTAAAAAAGAAATCAAAGCATGTCAAAATATTTTTTTTTTGAATATGAATAAATTCAAAGTTGTATTATTTAACAATACATAGTAAATTGAAGTTAAGTTTTTTCAATTGAATTACATGTTGATCAGACACACATGCCACATAAACGTGCTCAATGTAGATTTCCTATAGAAAGCAGACACATGATTTGGAAATGAACTGGAATGTCATAAAATGCCCTTCATTCAAGAAATTTCTAGGGCTTGAGGTTCACCTAATGAAATTGATGCTTGTAATTTATCATAGAATAGAATAAATCTGAGGTGATTTTCTTTCCGAATCATAAATCATGATTTAACAAGATTTGAAATTAACTTTTTGACAAAAGTTTGATACAACATTAGTAGGCTAGAGTAGCAACACTGAAAACACCTGAATAACGAACCAAGCGGATGTAGATGAATATTGATTAGGAAAACAATCAACAATCGTAGGTAGAAGTGTATGATTACAAAACTCATTTACCATTTCCAAGTTGTTCAACTCTCATACTAAAACTTTGGTATAAGCTAAAGGGTATAATTATGTAAGCCCCTTGAACTATTTTCTTTTCCATGCAATAGTTTCACCTAACTGAAATGCTTAAATAAGTAAAGTATATAGACACAAAAGGGTCGATAGTTGTGAACTGTTTTTGTGACACAGTAACAATTACTAGAAGTTTTTGTTTTTGTTCAATATCATTTTGTATTTGTTGTATTGTGTGTGGTATTGATAATGTTGGCTGGTATAAGTAGGTGCTGTCCGTGTTGTGTACTTAATATTTTTGACAATTTAACCTTTGGGAGGACGGCTGGGGTTGGGTAACGTAAGGTGAATAATACTTTGGTAATACATTGTTTAATAGTTTTTCAATCCTAGAAATCAATTGTTTGTTAAAATTACAAAAATACGTATGAATAAA
>JAQGAA010000379.1:0-23857 GCA_034696425.1 Isotoma viridis
AACAATCCATTCCTTAATACCTCTATGTTTATGGCCTTTCATTTCACATTATGGCCAACTATCACCATTATTAACTCTTCTTCCCCCTGGTTTCTCTAATCTAAATTGAGAAACCGGCTCACTCTACTCGTGTCCGCCTCGTTGGTTACCGCTAACAGTTACCGGTTACCCGCATTAGCATTACTTGCATTTCATTCTGAATTGAAATCTCAAGTTGAAATGAAGAAATGAAATTATTGGCTTGGTTCACATGCTCCAGCAGCTACTTGGCTTTCTCGCTTACTCAATTACTTTAACTTTTCATATCAAAGTTTGTGTTCGCCGAGTCTGAGAGAGAACCAAATATTACTTAAGTTATTAACCGTGAGTGGTGACCATATCCATTTCTATTATGCCATGCATAAATATTACCTATATAATGAAATTTATATGTAATCTAATTGTACGTGGTGGTGGTATACCTGCTATTATATACATCTTCATACATAGAGGTATTAAGGAATGGATTGTTAGATTATAAGGAATGGTGTCTACATTTGCTCGGTTTATTAGCTTTATACAAAGCTTTTTAAATCACCACAAAAATACGAATTAACTTGTAGTCACAGTCAGAATCAGTTCTAGAGTGTGCTTACAATTTAGTAAACTACTGCAGTTGCAGTTGTGTAAGACCTATGGGAAATAAAATAAAAGGCTTGAACATGGCATTGTAATTTATTGAGGTGAATTGATGCGGATAACAAATGTCGTGGGCGGATGTTTAAAGTATACAATTTGTTACAAAGTTTTTATACCACTTTGATATAGCCTTAAATTAGCTTATATTAAATTAAGTACATTTAAGCTTATCTTAAATTATGTGTATTTTTTGTTTTGTAGTTTAAATTTATTTTTAGCTTATTAAATGTTTGTCTAGCAAAAAGGACCGTGTATATGATTCTAAATACTACTATAGTATTGAAGAAACACTCGCGTGTGTGTAAACAGTTTAAGAAACAATTCAATTGTTTTCGTCAAAAACAAGAAAAAGGGAAAACACAATAGAATTAAGATGTTTCAGTATACGCCTGTGACAACGTTTCAATACATACATAGGGAGAAAGTTGCTGTAGTATTGCGAAATGCACACTAAAAATTCAGGTTTGACAACCAGGAAGAAAAGATTGGGGCTTGATTTAAAAATTCAATCCTTAACTGGATTTCCCAACAAGTAAAATGCTTTAAACAAAGCACACACTTGTATTCAAAGCCATGATACTCTTGTAAAAATTGGCAAAAAAACTAAAAATGACAAAAAAAACATAAAAATCGAGAGAGGAAAAGGAAAGCAAAAACTGGAACGGGGAACGGGACACCATCTGCATCCGATCCATTTCCTTTTCCATTAAAGAAACTATTCTAAAAATCGTATCATCCAAGAAACTCAAGGGAACGAAAGTGAAGGATATATAACACAGTTACAACCATGCTTTCACTTTTTAATGGTGATTACTAACAACGTGTATGTTTATACAGCTGTCTATGTATCATAATTCCATTTCAATTTTAAAGATATAAAGACGTTTTAAAAATGAAATCCACATTGAAAAATAAACTTTCGTATATTATATCCTGGTAGAAAGTATATTAGGATTTTTGTTGTGATTTTGATCTGAAAACGAGCTTATTCTAAAGCAACGCAGAAAAGAAAGATCTACTTA
Source organism: Isotoma viridis (assembly GCA_034696425.1). Lineage (NCBI taxonomy): Eukaryota > Metazoa > Arthropoda > Collembola > Entomobryomorpha > Isotomidae > Isotoma > Isotoma viridis. The sequence goes on from JAQGAA010000379.1 coordinate 1,701, forward strand.
CTAAACCACTAACGGATCCAGTAGTGCACACTGGAGCTTTTTATCCTTTACATGATTTACTTTTGATAATCCTACTTTACCTACTCTGACTTTACATAACACTACCTCAAATTGCTATTCATTTTTCAAACTCAGCTTCAATGATCAAACCAACCTTTGCTTCTTGCTCAAAGAAAATTCCTATATTGGAAAATGTTTGCACGAGCTGTTTACACACTGATTATTTCTGCTCTAAAAATTACGATTTTTTAGAGAGTACAATATTGCGTTATTTTTTTATTTTTTCTTATTTCACAATAAACCAAACCATAATAATACGTTAATTTATATTACAACATCAAACAAAATACGTTGCACTTTGCATATCCATGCATAGCATACCATCATACCATATTATGTTGACGGGATATTTGGATGCAGTAAACTAGGTAAAAACATTGTTTATTGTTTGACCAGGTTATACAATTTATTGAATAATATTCAAATTAGTACCAAAATAATTTAAATTCCAAAACGGTATGGTGGAAAAACGTTTTACCTAAAAATGTTTTAAATTCTATATAGTTGAATCTAGTTTCGCAAAAGTAAGAAATATATAGTAAGAGATAAACGGATAGAAAATTTAGGCTTTACCCTTGTTTTGAAAAATTCATCACCCTCTAGTTCACTAAGACACGAGAAGGTATTGTTTAACTTTGAAACTCTTGTCTTAAATAATGGAAGCCTTAATAGTAGGCATGCAATTTCCTTGAGTAGACATTATTTACTTCACGTGCTGAAGAAATTTTTTCCTAACCACACTGCATCTTATAACAAGGCCTTTTGGGTTTAGTTGATAAACATTAATATACCATGTGTGCAATAAAGCTTATCGAAAGCGTCATAGTTTGCCAGTTTAAACCTTAAGACATAAATTATGTACAAGTTATCCAATATGCCTATCTTATGCCATTTTCAATTATATTTTATTTATCATTTACATTTTATAGTAGATAATGTACAGCCAATAATTGGTTATCAATTGTACTGCAAATTTTCGAGATTTCGTATTCTATAAATTAAAATAAGATGCCATAGAATGAATTCAAATGACTTAATTTGCAAGGTCTTGAAATTTTTAGTAAATTGCAAAAATCCTTCTCCTGTTAAAATCAGCTTGTACCAGTTTATTTTTGAACGTTGAGATAAGTCAAACACGGAAAAATGCTTTATTATTCCTCACGCAAGTTTCAGTTGCTGTTTCTCTTATTACAACATACCGTGTTGAAATGCTAAAACTAAAACTAACCATTTGGAATTTGAAATAGTGAATAAAAAATGCGTAGATAACGAGAAACATCATCACATTTTACATACCTGGTTATGCCGCTCTGTGGTACTTGTCATCCTCATCAATCTCAATTATCTCTGGAGACAGTTTTACCCAAAGAAGTCAAAAACACTGTCTGCCTATAATATATCACAACAGTGGAACGTACTGTAATACTTCACTTCTAATTCTAATATAACCCCTTAATAAGTTTCAGTTTTGACAACTATCTTGACCTCGTGTTAAATCAGTAGTGGTGGTGGTGGGATGGGCGGATGCAGAAATAATACGAGTTCTTCAGTCAATTATTTCAGTTGCTATAATTAAGACTGCCAAGACAATTAGGACGTCTCAAGTGTCTTGAAAATTGTTATGATGTTAGTTATTAATAATTTAGCCATTCTTGCATAATACATAATATGTCTTCATTGCATGGCACTTCGTTCTGACGATAAAGAGTCGTCTGCATATGAATGACTTATGACATTATTGGGGAAAAGGTACATTCGCTAGAAACTTCTTCCCTTTTATTCTGTTATCCGTATAGAATGTCTAATTAATTTAACATTTTTCAATGCTAAAAACTATTATTTAAAAGTATCTATGCACACGAGATACTGGTTACTGTGCAGGAAATCCATTTTGCCTTTTTTAGCCTGTCATTTTTTTCCCTACTCACAACATAAATTTATATTCAATCCTGGTAATCCATCTTCATTGGTTTGATTGGTATCATTTTTAATATTTTACGGTATTAACACCGGTAATGGTAGTAGTGTTATCAGTAGCAGATTGGAAGATGCACGACTTTCACTATATCGGTCACATCACATTAGCTCTTACAACTTTCATTTGTCCAGAAGTTTACTGTTTATAGATTGTCACAAATACTGTTTCCTCAAGAGGATTTCTTTTGCAGTGAAAGCGGAAGCAGCAGAATGTCGATAATACCAAAAGAAGGCAAAGCCGATATAACGATGTAGGTTTCAGGGAAGATTTTATTGTATCGGTAGTAAATAACTACACGTATCTATCTCTTCGTTTATATTGAATGGCCAAACTTAAAGGTTCAATATCAATTTAATAGGAAGAACCAACGTAGTGGAACTTATTGAAAGGAGAAAACCGAGAAATTCTCTATTACCCGGGTGCACATATCATTATATGCGTATAACTAATACATAAGGAACTCACATTGAATCACGGTCCGTTTAACTTATACGGCTTTATCATCGTTTTACATTCCTTTTTCTCTAGTATAAATATTTGGAGATAAAAATTCAGGAAATAGATTTATTTTGTGGAGCTTAAAAGTCCGTGTATGTTAGAGGGATTTTATTACTACATTAGAAGCAAGTACATTGAAATATTTGATTTTAGGTAAATTAGACTAAAGGAAAAAATCTAAAAAAAATAATGAAGTTATAGCGGTTTAACTTGTTCATGAATTAAATTGAACTCACCCTAACTCACATTTACGCACAAAAAGGTCACTAGATAAGGAAATTATTTATAAAGTACCTCTGCCAAGTGATGGCTAGTTGGTTATAAAAGTATTGCCATATTGCTGCTAAAAGTAAAAAGCTGTTGATATTTCAATTATGAGTTTGTAGACCAAATGAAAGCCACGCTCGTAAACACGCCAAGACGTCAACAGTCAACAGCAACCTGTTCCCACCTCAAGGACATAATAGTGTGTTACGGTTTTATAACTTTCTCCAGGAAATGCAAGTAGCAATTTAGATGATTGAGCCAACGAGTAGTTAAATTATCTCAGTCAACCCTTCATAATTTATTATTTTAATATTATTTCATAAGAGAAATAGTTGGGGAAGTGTTATTTTGCACGCATGTAACTCAACCACGCTTATTATATGAATTGGGTTTTATGGGACTGGGAATACACTGGAGAGTTTCTTTTGTTGACTTAAATCTACGATATAGCTAACAGGTATTTAGTGTGTATTACACAATTTCAGAATTAAGTTCTTATTATTTTAAGAATTAAAAAAAGTAGCTGAGTTAGTAAAAGCAAGTCGAAGCTGAAGAAGAAATGGTGAGGGAGTTTCTTGTTATTCTTCATGAATGGTGGTGGGTTGGGTATAAGTGGTTGGTGGTAGCAGTTGGTATATTTACCTTCAGCTGCTTTGTTTTCTCAAATTATGATACAATTTCGTTTCGTGTGAGACAACTTGCTGTAGCTGCAAGTGGCTCGCAGTGTGAGAGGACCACAAGAGGACTGAAATGAAACTCCGGGTCTCTTCTTACCCGGGCATTTATTTCTCCTCCTTCTCGGTGAAATTTCGGGGTTTTGTTCACTCCGAACTATCTCCAGAGAAAAGAGATGAGTTGGGTTGAGAAAGTAAAGTTGGTATTTCTCTTTAGTCTTCTCTTTTAGGCAACTATTTTATGTAGGTAAAGCTACCTCTCTCTCTCTCGTCTCTCTGTTCCACTCTACTCTGAGTACTCAACCAATATTCTGTTCTCATATCATACCACCCAACCCGGGTATCGTATGGGTTGTAAAACGATGTAGAAATGTACCTATGGAAGATACAATACATAGCCAAAGCAAGCTTCACCAAAAAGAGAAAGTTCCATCTTTCTCCCGTTTGCTTTCTCTCAAATATTCTAAGAGGGAGCATTCACAACAAAAGAAAATCTACACAAGTGTAGAATCTTCATGCTTTTCAATGCACTTCTCTCATAAGAGTTTTAAACAAGAAAATAAATTTTCCCATGATGATGTACATGGGTGACCCAGTAGGTACATTGTACATACACTGAACTGCATTCTAGAATCTAGAAGCATCATCATCAGCCGATGGGATAACCGAGTGTGCGAAACGAGAGGAAGCTGGGCAGGACAGAGCGAGTGTACAAATCGATACCTTATCCAGAGAGAGAGAGTTACATGGATGGAGATGGAAAGAAGCTGAGGTTTCAAATAGAAGGGTTCCAGACCTACCATTTCCTTTGAAAAGACGGAAGAAAGTTTAGATTTTGACGTACAGAAGTGAGACCAAAGAATACTTTGTAAAGTCTGTAGGTAGGTGAAATAAGGGTAGAGCAAGAGGTAGGTGAAAGTAGGTAAGTACTTGCATCATAAGCACTCCTATACCTTTATAATGAAAGATGTCCATGAGAATGAAAACGGAATACTAGAGTCCCAAATTCTGTTTTACTATCAACGACTAATACGGCTTTTAGCTAAGCAGACTATGTGAACTGTTACCTTGGTCTGCTCTTTCTCTCACCCTCTACCTCCTTTATACATGCTCTTACAAAATATCAAGTGGACTGTAAACCAAATTGTTAGAAAGAAGTCTAAAGAGAAAGTTTCACTTGGACAGGTCAAAAAATGAAGTTCTAGGTATTTCTAGAGTTAACAGACTCCAGTGGCGTAGGTGTTAAGCACAACAGAAGAAGTGTATCAACTTGTGGTTGGAATTGATTAGCATGGCTAAAGGTTGGTTGGTATATATTTAATTCATTAGATAACAGACAGAGTGAGAAGTCATACAAGTAGAAGACTGTCTCAATTTGATAAATTGAGTACAAAAAGAAAACAGTAGTAGTCTCTAAGGCTTCTTACTTCCTTATGAGAATTTTTTTACTGTTTTTGAAGGGAAAATAGTAAAAGGATTAGAAAGCTTATTATACTTCTTGAATTAGAACCATATAGGGAGTTAATATTTTAAAACTGCGAATGAGATGTGGTACTTCGAGTCATTCATATTTCACATTCTTGGGGGGGTGTACATATCTTTAAAACTCGAGTATTTCACCTGTATCGTAAAAATCCGCTTTATAACATAGATTAAGAGGAAAATTCACACTTCTTTCCAGGAAGGTACTCCCATTTTAGTCAAAACTGCTGGTGTTGGGTAACATCACCTAAAATTTATATATGTCCTGCAACGCCTGTAACTTGTAACATTGCATGTAAATGTATGTGTGGTAGTCAAAAGTGGATTCTTATCATTTTGAGCTTGAGCATAGTTTATGAGATGAGATCTAGTCGAAGTTATTTCTCGTTTTTTTGGAGGGGGTCTAAACCAAGAAACACGGTATGGAAATAAGGTATACTTTTAATAAAATGAATTAAGGACAGCCAATAATCCGTACAGCAGTGTATCTTTTCGACTATTTTTTTCCAAAAATTTCAATTCCTTTATGCTTAGAAAATTTTATTCAAAAATGTATAGAAAAGTTTAAACATTTCAAACACACAAGTGTTAAAAAAAACCACGCTAAGTTAGTTCTAAGAATGAATGACAGGCTTGCGTGTGACAAAGAACGCCTCAGTAGTCGCAATTCGCATAGTGATATTGATATCCTCAGTAGAGCTATTATTTTTTGTTCCTTCTATCTTCTTTAGCTAGCTTTTTACTACCTCAATACTCTTCTGCCTAGACTTATCTGAACTATACAAAAAATGGAAGGATTATAGAAAGAACCTACACAGAATCGCCTTATGGTGACAAGACATTAAAATATTTATCTCTTCCATTTCAGCCTTAGGCTTATTTTAAGTCAGAGAGAGATAAGAAAATGTGTGGTATTGTGGTACACGGCTGGTATTATCGTACAGCATCGGATCGCAAGATGATAAAATATAGGACATGTACTGGTGGTGGGTCCATCCTAAAATCTTATATTATTTCACCCAAACCCGAAACCTGAGTTTTAGCTGAGTCAGCCAGGAACCTAAGAGCAAGAGTGTAACTTTTGCACTAAACTAAATTTTGTGTCTTGACTGTGCCTGCTGCCTTCTTGGTCTGTTTTTGTCTGGAATTGAATGGGTGTATAGTTAGTTTGCCTGGATATTTCCGATTTAGATAGAAAAGTGCGTGACGCACTTACTTGGTTACATTTACCCAGACTGGTGAATCCGTGACGCACATTGTTACGCACGAACCATTCTAGACTCTCGGATAGACTGTATGAGATCAGATGCATCCTCATAAGTATACACGAAGTGGGACATAAGGTATGCACGAAGATAGATGCTAGATCAAGAGGAAGCTACCCGGGTGTTCGGCAAATAGTAATAGTGCCAATTGGACACAGTCTCAAAGCGGTGATGATGAGGATAATCATTATAGCAAATAATCCTGCACATATATTGATATAGTATGAACTTTCTTAGGATTTAGGTATAGCTACCTCAAGTGCCTTGTATATACATCTCGCAAACACTACTGGAAAGATGTGAATGTGGATGCTTAATATTATTACATAAAATGACTATATTATTATTATGTTGCATTCATGTATAGGTTCTTTATTCTCTAATAATAGGAGCTTCATTAGTAGAGATAGATGTCATTTTATTTTATGATACGTATAATCAATCATTTCCGCTCAAGTTGTTCTTTTTTCTATTAAAGGTATTTTCCTGTTTCTAAAATGAAACTAAAACTGTCAAAAAGGTCAAACTCATTATTAAGATGTAGAGGGAGGAGGGAAGGACATTGTTAAAAAGCATTGAGTCTATTGTATGGTAAAATAATAAATTGTGTTATTTCGTAGTATAGATACATTAAATACATTTTTTGAAGGTAATAAATATTGGATACACACGTTGCGGCCTACGAATTGTATATAATTGTATGTTTGAACTGACGATTTATTATTATTTGCATGAGCAATTTAAAACAAAGCTTATAGCCATTAAAACTAATCTGAAGTGAAATAAATTTAGGGAGAGAAATAATCGTAAACTATTCGAATGAAGCATTCGCTTGGAGTCTGTAGGCACTTAAAAATAAAACGACAGTAACGAGCAGTAACAAAACAATTCTACTTAAAGGACAGTAAAGTGTTATCTCAGTCTCCTTTATTTGTCATTCGTTTCAATTCAGAAAATCATGGAAAACTTGTGCTTCATCCCAAAGTACTTCAGCATGGATTCCAATTTCATGTATTTTAAATTTATTTTCTTGAAAATACTACAAAAGCAATTATAATAATGCCACTAACCATACCATTTAATGTAAGCTGTTTGTGAAATTATGTTGTAATATCAAGGAAATCGTACTTTCTGAGCTAAACGCTTTAATAGAAATAATTGTATTTTCAAACCCAGAGGCAGTATCATTATTATCTTCAATCCCAGCCTTTGTTTAAAGATCCCAATATCCCATGTTAAGCAGGAAAACTCATACTTGAGCAAGACCAAACGAAACTGACGACTAAAAGGAATCTATCAGATACAGCTCAATTTGTTCAATCCTCATACCTGCGGTTACTAGGTACCACTGGTTCTCAAATAGAAAATCTGGAAGCTCCAAGGTACCAAAAATCTATTTTCCATCTCACCACACTCACCAGGGGAAGAAAGATATTTCAGCCAAGATAAGAAAGACTTTATATAAGATATCTTCCTTAAGTACACTTTCGTACAAAGACGATGGGCTTGGAAAAATTCGCGTGAAAGAAAGTTACTGCCCTTTTCTCATCATAATCATCAATTCCGTTAACAACCACGTGTAAAAGTTTCCAAACTTTTGAGAATCCACTAAAAACTTCATATATTTATTCTCATTTCCCACACTCAAGTATAAGGATGGTAATTGGAAACGTTGTCCATAGATAGAAAGATCGTAAGTGAAAGTTCAAAACCTCACTGCTTTTGTATAATGGCCACGTTAGAACAACACATTTTACATCTAAAAAGGTTATAAGTTACAGCAATATTATCATTTCATGTTGGTTTAGATGGCTGATATGGACCATCAATTCATATTTATTGTGGGATTCTTTACCTACCTTTAGCAATCTAACAGTTTACTACCAAAGCCACTACTGTCACAGTACCTCAAAAGAAGTGGGACAGAAAGTGCGTCACAGTTGCTAGAGCCTTATCTGCTAGGAGACTCGTTTCAGTTCTGTTCTCAATGCAAGCAATTGAGAGCAGGACCCTTTTGAGCTTTCCCTATTGCAACAGCAAGAAGAAAGTTTCATTTATTTGATTGAAGTTCAATCGATATATAACATCCTATATAGTAGGTTTAAAGTCCGTGAAATTAGCATTTGGGGCATACTCTTGAAGTGAATGACTACCATGAATGAGTTCATGACGACTTGACTAGTGTTTCTAGTCTGATGAGAAGAGCCGATAGTGTTGTTCTTGTGTATTCTTTCAAATTTCTTGCAATACCTATGTAATGAAATTGGGTATTGGGAAGATAAATTTGTTCTAATTTTATGACATTGGCCTTGCAACCTGTCATGGTACATATACAATCACCTTTAGTTGTTTTCCAGTTCCTCATAAATAAAAAGCAGATATGTTTTTCCTGTCAATGTACCAGTGGAGCTAAAAGCAATCGTGGGATAAAGTGCTTATACTTTATTTTTTCCCCTATAATTTTATAGGTACTATATTAGATCGACTTTGACAAATTTCGATTCTGAGCTTAATGGAAAGCCATCCGGAGATAGGTACAAAAATATAATAATAGAAAGAATCCAGTTTTTTCTGGAAATGTTTTTGGCCGCCATCATTATTCATGTTTGTCATCTTTGCAATCGATTGAGGTTGAGTTAAAAGATGAATTTGTACTTTTATGACTTTTTTGTATTGTTTATTTTACGGTTTTGCAATACATTAGGAACAAGAGATATAATGCCAATTTCTTTATAGTACAATAGGGATACGAAAATCAGAAACAATTTAAAACTACCAGTATATGTTTATTGTGCGTTCTACGGAAAAGGAGGTACCACCAAAACAAACTATTTCTATCTCTATCAAAGGTTAGAAGGGTAATCTTCAATATGCTAACTTTTACACAAAAACAGCTCACAATTCAGTATGACAAACATCCGAATTTAACGAACCATCAACAAGAAAATTTTAGAAACTCGTATTATTCGCTGGGTGGGAAGGACCCATATACTTCTTATGCGCGTTAAAGCTTCACCATTATTATTGGCAGCAGCTTCTTCTTAACTCTTTCTTTTTTCTTCCAAAAAAGCAATAAGATCAGAATGTTTATTTTTTGGTAAATAATGTACCAAAAACATGTTCCAACTCCTATCAATAAAATCTTCAAAAACATAAAACTGTGTTGTTCCAAGCTATTCATCTATCCCCCTATGTCATTCTATAGCATTTCAGACACCGTTTTATGCCCAATATCCCCTCCACATATACATCTTTGTGCTTAACGATCTACGGATACGTACTTGAATATGAATTATGTTATGGGTCAGTTATTTCTTCGGCTTCAATTACTTATTTAGATCACCAGTGGTGCTATCGTGATTCAGGAATATAAAATCCATATAACAAATTTGCTATTTGTTTCAAATATCAGCCAATTTTGATAAATCAAGTATGCACTGATAAAAAAATAAAAAGCATTCATTTTTGTGTGCAATTTCATCTTTTATTGATCAATTTCATCAAAATGACTTTAAAACATCCTTAAAAGTATACGCTACATTGCATAGTGCAACCTTTACTACATTTAGTTTCAATTCAAGTTACTCTCTTCGAAGAACTACAGTTATTCATTCTAGCGAGATAAAAAATATATATAGAGAGAGTAAAAGGTACAAGAGTGTTGTGACTCTTCCTAGAATTTGTAAAAGCAAAAAACTTCCATTTGCCAAAGCATTAGTATATAATAAAGCTGCCTATGTTTCTGCCTTTTACTTCCCAGGAAATCCTTTCCTCTTTTTTCATACACCCCAAGGTTTTCTGTTGAGGCTAGGAAATTTGAATATTAAAAAGGGAATTCAACAAGCGTTCTATAAAAACTCCTATGGAGTCAACACATCTCTCTTTAGACACAACTTTTTTTGCTAACTAACAATGCCACATCAACCTAAGAAAAAGACGTGAAAGCATCATCATCTCCTAAAGAATATATAGACAAACCCTTTCTTTTCCAAACTTTTTTTATCTAAATATAACTTTTATATTTTCAAATTACAAGAAATCCAGACAGCAGTTCAAGAACAATGAAATATCATCTTCAACTTATCGAATATAAATTCCATACGTTGCTCTTACTAAAAGTATATGATTATACATATCTTCGAAAATGAAATGACAATACAAAGAAGTTTCTTTAAAACATAAATTTTCCAAATAAAATACTCTCCATTGAATAAACTTCTTTTATATTTTGTAGTGTGCAGTGTGTACACTGAAGTTCAAGAGACAGTACAGAGTCATGGGTAGACTTTCTCTCTTTTTATCTCCCTTAAATTACATTTCAATGCCACTTTACGACAAGTAGAACGACATGTAAGATAAGACTTTTTATTACAAGAAGACAACAAGACGGAAAAGGCTTGATGTTTGATGGTGATGTACTTTTTGAGTAAGGAGTTCCAAAGAGTACATCAGCAGTAAACCCTATAAAGAAGATGAAGTACATTTTGACTGACTTAACTCACTACAGTACTATATAGAGTACTACTAAGTTTCTTTCCTTGTGCTAGTCACTAGGTTTATAGGATATTCTAAAAGCTTATATTTTACTTCTTTAAACTAACCATTACTTCAGAGCTAAAACAACTTGACAAGTTCATAAAGTTTTTGAATCTGTCTTCTTAGCTGTTTCTCTATTTGAAATAAACTTACAATTTTTCATATGGATGGGCAATACACAACCTGAATTGCATGACTAGTTAGATTGGAAAGACATACAACTAGTTTCGAAATTTGATTTGTAGAAAATGATGGATCTAATTTAAATACAAATATATACAAAAATAATTCGAATTATTTTTATGTTTGTTCTTACATGTTTTCAATTTAAGTCAATAAAGAACGATATTTTTAGAATTTATCGGCTTTAAGTTTAAATCCACATGAAAACAAAATAGTTTAACGAAAAAATGAAATTAAAAAACAGCCATGGGTTGCAAAATCCGTCTTTATTTAGCAAGATTATTTTAATTTTAAAAATGTCCTTGAGGATTAGAATTATTATTTCTTCCTAATACTTTATTCCATCTCTAAATCCTATTATAAATATTAAGCCTAAGCCTAGGAACCCATGCGTGTACAATAAAAACGTCAAAATGAAATTTAAAGTTCTTTCTTTATAAATATTTTATGAATTCTTCTAGATGGTTAATTTCCAAGACGTATCATTTTATTCACTCCATTCTCACATTTATATCCAATTTAACAATTAATCCTTTGCCTCTTATATTCCACCCTGATACCCATGCCTTCTCACTATTTCCAAATTTATCTTTATGCAAGTGATAATTGTATCAAGAGTCATGACGTGCTTTTCTCATAAATAAAACCAGACGTAAAAGTATATATTGCCTAATTTGAAAGCTCTCAGCGAAAGAAATTGGAAAGATCTCCGAGAGGGATTTATCAAAGCTTGAGAGAAAATAAGCCTTTTATTTTATATTCTTTCTAAGACCTTTGAATAAAATATACGTAGGGAACAAGACAAGACAACTAAGATCGTCTAAGCTAAAGGAAATGAATTTATTATGAACTTCAAAGCAAATTTTTATGTCTTTCTCACCTTCTAAAAGCTCCAAGTTCCAATTCCACGTTTCATTCAACGTACCAGGTACTTCTTGTACATTTATTTCTACTTACTACTTCTTACCACATTCCTATACCTACATCCAGTATGGACAATCTATTCTTATATAAACCTCACACACACACAATTCTGGATTGCCTTGTACCAAAGAACTTTTTGCCGTTTGAATTAACTGTTTTCATATCATCCCCTATCACTTTCTATTTAGATAAAGAAGAGCCAAGAGGAATGTAATGTGATGGATAAAATACCTTTGAGACGAAAGACTTATGAAAAATGCAACAGAAACCTGGAATAAGATTGTGTATCTTCTTCTAAGGATTTTTACCTTGACTTATCTATTTCGTCTTAAGGAAAAAAACAACTCTGTATGCTGTATCTATAAAACGGGTAGAATTCTACCAATTTTGGCATCAAGTAAATACAAACACTATATAGAAAACTCAGCAGTTTTTAATATTAGGTGTTAATAAATATTCTATATCCTAATACTACCAACTAAGAGTTTTCCAAATTAGATATAAAGGACTTTAAATATTTTTTAGCCAGAGAAACAATATTATTTTTGTATACTAAAAGAAGGTAGCTAATTCTGAAATCTTATTCAGTTGAGATTTTGTTGTGATATTATTTTACAAGTATAATGAAATAGTAGGATTGTACATTTAAAATAATGTTTAAATTAAAAAAATGAAATTTAACTCTTTTTTTCATACCTACATAGTGAGAATTACTTTATCCTATTTAGCATTCTCTCTGCATTTTTTTGAATTCTGAATAAAACCCAAAATCCTATTTATCCTTCCACTTCAAATATCATATAGAGATCCTTTTTAACAATATTATTAAATTCCCTTGAGATTTCTATGTGGAAAGGAAGGAAAATACTTTTAAAGAAAGATGTTTGACTTTCTATCAACTATTACATTTTGCTTTTAAGTTAAGGTACCGAAAGAGAAAGGAAGCAGGAGTAAGGGATTATAAAAATCTAATTTATTGAGTAAATCTTCCATTTCGTATTCTAAACATTTAAACTTTTAGAAGAAAAAGAGACACTCAAGGCACAGCTAGTGCCACTACTGCTATTCTCATATTTCATCACGTTTCCTAATGCATTCTTTTCACTTGACTTGTTCTACATTGTAATAATGCTTTAGCTAAAGTATATGAAAGTAGGTGAGGGAATATCTATATTATACTTTACTACTTTCACTCTTATTAGACTCTATATGGAAAGAGTTAGAGAGATTGGGGAAATGTGAGTCAGTTACATATTTAGTATCTTTGACTAAATTATTTTCTTCGGAGAAAGCACTCCCACTAGTTTGATAAAGTGCGTGGAAATCAACTATGGGTTTAGTTGCGACATCTTTCACAGCAGAATATTACTTTCGTATCACAGGCAGAATGATAACTGCATTGAGATGTTTGGATAAGAAGAGAAAGCAGCTTTCTTTATTTAGCTTGGACAACTTTCACCATCTAACAAAAGTTTTGGCAACCTAGTGATTTCTCTTTGAGTTGGAATCCCGTTGGGTGATTCGTTTATGTAGTAAGTGAAAGCAAGGCGAAATACAAGAATTTTAGGGTAGAGAAAGCTTATAATATTGGGGAAATTGAGACAACTAATTTTTTAGGTTTTTAAGTTTCTTGATTTATTTTTTTATGAATTAATTGCAAATTTTCAAGTATGACCTTTAAGAATTAGTTGCAAATCAGGGGGTGTATTTTAGCCTGAGACATAATTATATTCAGTATCCCTCCTTGGTTAATTAATCCTTGTCTATTTTTCAACTTTTTAAAATGATTTACTACCGTACACATAAAAATAAATATTTACCTGAATTAAAAATGAAATAAGATTCCCCTCAAATGCTCCAATTAACAAAAGCAGCATTATCATCATGTTGGGTAAAAAATCGATGAAGTGAAAGTAAAATTGAATAATACACATACCTGATAAGTACAAGTTAGGGGAAAAGATTCAATAAAAAATTGCCTTAATATACCATTCATTCAGAGTTCAACATCTCGTACACATTCGAATAGGGATTCCTCATGAAACTACGTGCAACTAAGAGACTTACTCTTGTAAAAAGTTGATATTATATAATAAGGGCTTAAACCTTATACAAACTACAATAGTCCTATTGCTTTATAGTGATATCGAGTTGCCTTTACATTATTATATTATATACGACGTAAGCTTCTTAATATTTTTTGAAGAGGAATTTTTATTAGTAGTAGTTCCTAGTAAGTAATTTCAATTCGGATTCAGAGCACGTCCATCCTTACTACTACACTAGTTGTACTTTCGACTTATTATTCCTATCGTAGGTAAAAAATACTATCATTGTGAAATATTTTTATACCCTCTACTAGGTAACATGATATGATGAAGAAACTGAGTGAGTGACTATGGAGTCAGAAAAACCCTTTTAAATTACACTTTATCGCTAGAAGAATATCAGAAGAATTATGTGCCTTTCATGAAGGGAATTTTTATGGTCTCTACATCCATTAAGCAACAAACCTTGAAATATCCATCGTACATATAAATATATAACTTTTACCTGGTGAACTACACACTATGTATATATATAAAAGGTGTACTTATTTTAAATCCTACAAAAGGATATCCTTTTTAATCTTAATAAAAGGCGAAATTCGCATCTTGTGAAGTGGAAAATGATGCAAGTTTAAGGTTTTGCCAAGTATAATTACAAAACTTTTGGTGTTACTAATTATAAGAAAAACTTAAAGTACTGACGACACTCTTTGAGAGATATGCTTCTCACTCCTTTTATATAAAGGTCAATCTCAATATTTATTCATAATTATAAGAACTTTTCTCTGTATTTGTGATATTGTAATTGATGAGGAATTATACTTGAAATGATTCCTTTATTAAAAGCATTTCTCTAATTGTTTATAATTAAAACGTTGTGATTATGCAGATGTTTTTCCGATTCTGCCGATTCCTTCCCATATTAAAGAGCTTTTAGTAATTTTTGTTTTCAAATTCATAGAATACCATTATTGAGAATGAATAAAATTCATAAATAAATGTATGTAGGTATCTGAAAGACCACCAAGATTTCAGAATCTACAAAACTTAAACTTGTTTTCAAAATCTACTCCGGATGATTAAAACTGTTGAGTGTGGCTTGTGAAAAGGTTTGAAATCCCACGAGGAAGTGAGATTGAATGACAAATGGATTGTAGAAGCTATAATTTGACATGTGATATATGAGATTTCTTGAAATGGCAGAGATTTTATGACTTAAAGAACCATAAGTTACGAAGAAAGCAAGGAGTGATGCATTTCCATTCTATCAAAGACTGCTTTTAATGGTCTGCGTCTCTGCACTCCCTTTCCTTAGGATGCAGTTTTATGGTCGAGTTTACTGACCGAACTGACCATATTCGGAATTAGAATTAGGAAAGTAAATAAGGTGTGCAAAATATTGTTTTTAGGGAACCCTTTTTCAGGCAGAAAAGTACACAGAATACTGTTTTTTTGTCCTATGTCAACTAATAAAATATTGAAACTGATTTTCAATAAATGTAATTTAATTATGGTGAGGTTTCAAAATACACATGTAAAAACTGCATTACCGATTGTTTCATGTTTAAAATTTTGTACACTCTTTGTTTCAAGATTCTTGGAATTGATTTAATTTATTTGGGTTTTGTGAATTTCATTGAATATATTTTAAACAGTAAAATATATTGATATAATGAGCCGTGAAGTCGAAAGCGAAGCTTTCGCTACTTTGTTACATCCGTATTGATTGGTTTATTTTGATTTAGTTAGATCGAGTCGTTTTTCACCAAAAAATATGGGCGATAGTATTCCGAACGAGTAATCATTGGCATCTGGATGCTTTATCAGAAATAGAAAAGCTTTTTATCACTTTTTCATATCTGCAAAGTCATAAAGAGATTTTGCTAAGAACGTGACAAGCCATTTTTAGCCACGCCATCCTATATTATTATATAAGAACCGAATACGAGGCTTATCTTCCTTTATGTGTGCATCTTTATTGATTTTTCTTTCCTATTGTATGTAGAATAACTGGACTTCCCCTGAACCTTTTATGAAGAACATCTTTTCATGTAGGAAATGATTAACTGATTGAAAGAATCTTTCTGAAAAGCCACAAATAAATAAAGCTAATGTTCGGATAAAAAATAAAGTGCACTACATTTATCACACTAAGGGATTCTGAATTCTGAGGTTTTGTTATATTGATATATTAACTTGCTCCTGTGCGTTGATTGTGTGTTGATCGTATAAACCCTAGAAAAGCTTAAAATCGTTATCCAGATTAATTTACTGATTTAAAAAAATCTAAAATCTCTTCCTAGCTGCTGCCGTATCATACCATTTGCATCGCTTCTCTAATATTTTCCGTCAAAATCCATTTCCAATGGTTATCACCATGACCAATGAGATACGACCTCCTCAGCCAAAAAACTTCAAGAACAATGCCTACCTCACAACTTCGACACCTGTCACATCCAATTTTCTACCAAAAAGGAAGTACAATTTTTTAAAAGCATTTCTCATCAATCACCATTGGAAAATGTCTAACCTAAGCAAAGTATGTATAAGCTTTAGTGCTAAAGTGAGAGAGTAACAAACAATTTGATTCATCTCCAAGCATTCCAATTGAGTTCAAATTTGGAATGTAAATCTTTGTAAATCTCTTACTCCAAGAGATCAAGAGGTTTTGACTCCCAAAACAAAGCCATTCTGGTATTCTTTTGAATATGTTCATGAAATACAGAGTTACATATAGAAACCTAACCCAACGATCCAAAGTTATTTCTACTCTACCTGCCACTGTACTAACTCATCCAAGTTTTAAAAAATATCCTAACAACCAACCATGCAACCAAATTCTCAAAGAAAATATTTCATCTCTATTTTGGGGTTCGCACCACAATTAAACATTTCTCTTAGTGATTCCAGCATAATGGTACTCACTGGAACGTCCATTCCCTTCTGTAATCAACATCATTTCATTCATTCACCCTCAACTTCCGAAATAACTTCCTCGTTTCATCTTTCTCTCTCTCTGACTGACTCGTTGACTGGAATGGAAAGCTGAAAGTGTCTCTAGTGATTTAATTGCAAATGCCATTCTTTGCTTTAAACCGAGCTAGTGGACACTACTGAATGAATTCCTAGCCCTTTTCGTACATGGTTGATGAAAATAAAAGCAAAATGCAGGCTTGTGTTAGTAAGAAGTAAGAGAACAGAGAAAATGTCATAGGGCATGGAAAGCATGGATCGTATGTGCACTCGAAGCAAAAGCTTTTAGACATAATTTTCACTGCTATTGTGAATTAATTATGCTTTGTCCTATGACAGTATTGGGAATATCATTATCATGATGAAGAGCCAAAAGCAGGTATGGGTTGAGGGTAAAATTACATTTTAGATGAGTTAAGAGAAATTCAAAGGTAAAGATTGCTAACTCTGACTCTAATGGATCTCAATATTGATTGTGGAACTATGAATGACTCATTTCAAATTTCATTTTCATATATGGTTAACTTGATATTAGAAGGATGATCGAACTGGCCTGATATACTTATGTAAGTGCGTTTTGTGTTTCAATTGTTGAGGAGAAATTAATTAACATAGATACATATTTATGTAAGAGATGATGGCATATTAAAGGCAGGTTTCCACTTTCAGTTAGATGATGTTGATGAAGTTTCAAAGTTTCTTTTTAGGAGACAAAAGTTTAGTTTGACTCTTCTTACTACCAGAAAGTATACAGAAATGATCGTGTAGCATCACACAAATTAGTAAGTCGTGGGAATTCTTCCCAATTTATATGTCAGTTGTGGCAAATTATTTTTCTATATGTTTAATGTGTTTATTGTAAATGTTAGGCAATAATAAGTATTAAAAATTTTAAACTTTTCTTAAAATATAATTGAGCTAATCAATTTGTACAGATGATAGTAGTGACAGATTCATATGACTTTCATGCAACTGATAGTAAGCAAGCGTATAAAATAATAATTATTCAAAGGTTTAAATATTTTCATAAAGATTCAACAAACATGCTTACATTGTTCACCTAAAATTCTTAATTACCCAGTATTAATAAAATAATCTTGTAACATTTCCACTAAACTCCAAGTATCAAGCTTATCTATTTCTACTCCGTTATCTACACATCCGTTATTTTCATCATGGTTTTGCATTCTGAGAAATAAAACTATTGTGTCGGTTAATAGGAAAAGCAAGTTAACAAGAAGTAAACATTAATGTAATGGTTAAAAAATAAGAACACAGTAATATAATACCCGCAGGGTGTTGGTCATCAACTTTATCGTTACTATCAGTAGTATGCACAAATAACACAGAATTTCAATCCCATTCAACTTGTTGTATACTCTTTAATATTTACATTAGGTTTTTTTGCGATGTAATAAAATTCGTTCATGAATTCATGAAGTTCATGAATCATGAGTCATATACTAAAGTTAACGTGTCAAAACTGACTGAAACCCACGTCAGTTTAGTTTCATTCAGTGTCCATATACAATAATGATAATATAGCTGATGCAATTGTATACCTTACTTTTTATTCTGCTCGTACCATAGAAATACTATTACTAACAATAGTAATGCAAGTACGACGCTCGTACTTAATAATATTGTGTTAGTCAGTCGTCTTTTTTGTTCTACTTGTTTAGTATAAAAGTGAATGCTTAGGAGAAGAATTTAGTAATTTTTTCATAGAATCTCAAGCCTCTTTTTTCTGATCTCGCTCCTTTTGCTTCTCTTGAAGCCAAACAATTACAGCTGTATTATACGAAAGTCGTTTCATTATTGGTAAGTCAGCATTGTTTTCCTTTTCTGTAATTAACTCTTTCCAATTTCATATCGATTTATGTGTTGCGTTCAATTTGAATTGGTTAACAGAATAATTTGATTTTGGCTTATTTTTTTTCTTAAAATTAGTGAGTATTAAGAGTAATCTGCATTTGAATGTATTTAGTAACTAAAACAATACAGACTGCAATATTTTTAATTTCTGATATAATAAAAATACCGTAATTGGTTTTTAAGGATATTCCTTCATGATAAAGTAAGGAAATTAAACTCAAAACAATTAAAGCCAGTTTTCAATTAAAAATTAAAAATCCAAACTTGTAAAATGTTTTCAAAGCCAGAGAAGCACATGTACGTTCTTATAATTTTAGACTCAACATTTATAAAATTTTAGATTGGGCAGGATTATCATCAAAGTATACCCAAAAGTAGCTTAAGTAAGTGTGTATAAAAACAAAGTGAACAATGGCCACAGCAATAGAAACCCCGGTTTACGAAGCATTGTCACAGGATTACACCTCAAGTTGTACCATAACTAAAGTGAATCTTGATCTTGAGCCGATCGGGGAGCCAGGAAAAATTGCCTATCTCCTTGAAAATGTATTTTCCCCAGAAGAATGCGAAGCTCTAATTGAACGAACGGAGACCGAAGGATATTCTCCAGCTCTTGTTCACTTTGGAGATCAAGCAGTGTTAGCAAGTGGTTATCGAGATTCTTATAGAGTTATGGTTGATGATAAAGAATTTGTCAAAATCCTTCTTCAAAGGATCGGTCATCTCCTCCCAAAAACTTTTAAGACAGCTTGGGGTAGGAATTACGAACTCGTAGAGATTAACGAGAGGCTCAGATTTCTTAGATATGACCCTGGGGACGAATTCAAACCACATATGGATGGCCAATATGAACGCTCCGATGGATCTGCAAGCACACATATCACTTTACAGATATACTTAAATGATGGTTTTGAAGGTGGAGAGACAACGTTTTTGAGACAAACACGGCAGGATATCCATCTGCCTGAAAATAGACTTCCTGTAGTACCGAAAATCGGAAGAGTACTTGTATTTCAACATGATATTTTGCATGAAGGAAGTTTATTAAAGTCAGGTAGGAAATATACTATTCGAACTGATGTATTGTATACCAGTGAAACTTTCCCACAAAAAATGGCGTTTTGTAATGTAGCTTAGGATTATAAACCTTTCCGAAGTATATAACGTAATCCCGGCCTGTACCTTAATTTTTTGGGAATTCAGACTCAGACTGAATTATTATAGGTAACATAATGTGACTCAACTTGTGTTATTTGTTATTATGTCATATACTATTTGTTACTCAAGTAAACTATTGAACTGAACTGAATTTACCTTATGAATAAAAAAGATATGCATTTTCTTTAATTTATAAGCGTGAATTGGCCACGCACTTTTAGAATGAATCCTGTGCGTAGTCGAAAATCTTAATTTGCTACAGTATAAAGTTTCTAATAAAAAATATTTATACTGGTCATAATAGCAAAAGTAGTTTTGTTTGTATTTTGATTTGTACAGTAAAACTTTGAAACGTTTTTCCAAGCAAAGTTGTTTTCAAAATGCGTCTTATTTTGTATTTTTTAAGCCCAAACAAGATATTTTTGGGCATTTATTATTGTCACGCAAAAATCTTATAAATGTTATCTCATGAACTTATTATTACGCTTACAATGTGCTGTGTCATAATTTACCTATTAATTTCTTTATGTTACCAAAAGTTTTAAATAAAATGTATCCATTGTACAAATTCCAAGTCCTGAAATCAATTTCTATTAAGCTTGCCTATAGCCCATTCATAAAAATAACCAAAACATATTTTACCAACCCAAAGCATAATCAATCATTAATCACCCACTTGGTTTCTAACGTAGTTTTTTTCTCTGAAATTCTCCATATAAAATTACACATATCATGCCAAATATCAGTAATAAACTACTTTACGTCATAAATCATCTATCTTTATCCGTGTACAATTTTATGAGAAAAAAACTGTCCTACCGACCTCGTCCCATCATCTTGATCATGTGGTTTTGATAACATTTGGCACTCGTGCTTTATGAGAGTTAAACTGAAAGAAATGATGCGATAGCAAGAAGAGGATTAACCTTAGGCAGTCAGTCACAATCACATTCATTGAAAGCTAAGCCGTTTTTTTACTAACGTCAAACGTACTTGAAATTGCAAAAATATTAAACAATACATTTAAAATAGATGACCTTATTATAAAAATATCACAAAAATACTATATACACACACGTTTTGTTTCCTTGCTGTGATTGCAATCCGAAATATTTCTTCTATCCGAATAATAATCTTCCCACTGTTCTGTGTAGGTTTGTATCAGTAGATAAACATAGGAGAAATCTTTTGAGTTCTAACTTGGTCTAATTTTCCCATAGTAAATCTTAAGCTAAAGCATGATGATAAGTGAAGTAAAGTAAATCTACTTCTTTTTACTCACATGTAGATCTACTTTTAGTTTCTAGTGTAAAAAATCTTCTGTATATTTATCCAAGGTTTAGACCAATTTTAGCCCCAGTGTCATGTAATTTGAGACAGGTCTCATCTCATGAAGATGGAAAGGCGTACACAACATTGTGGATGTATGGCATTTGAAACACATTTTTACTCTTAAGATTAGACTAGAAAGTAATAGCTCTACTAACAGTACCATTCCCTTTATATATTAGTATATAGCACACATCATCATCATCATCTTGAACCGTTCCATGACATATCAGTTTAGTTCGTCTGCCTTGCCTCTAAAATAAAATACAAATAAATGAAGACGTGAGCCTAGAGAGGAGTTACTTAATCATGTAGCACACATGCCACTAACAATATGTATAGATGTATTGTATTAAATTATATAATGCTAACTAGGTAACTATTACCGTTTTCTATTTTAGCTAGTTGGCTAGTTTATTTTTCCATTAAGTATAAGTATTATTAAGTATCGTAGATGCTTTATGTGATCGTGAGTGTTGTCTGGTTGGTAGGTAGTTAGTGAAAGCCATCAATAACTTTAGAAGGGTTTAACCAATTCACTTC
The DNA here is from genome assembly GCA_034696425.1 of Isotoma viridis. NCBI lineage: Eukaryota > Metazoa > Arthropoda > Collembola > Entomobryomorpha > Isotomidae > Isotoma > Isotoma viridis. The sequence goes on from JAQGAA010000379.1 coordinate 23,494, forward strand.
AAACTTAGTATACAGTCTCTAGAGACTCTATTTCAGGTAAAGTTCAAAGATGGGGTCAATCGGACCACCCCCAAGGGTCATGACCGTGGGGGTTTCAAATGTATAGCAATATAGGCAAGTGGGTATCATTAGACAGCCCATCATGAGCCTTCCAATATAACGGTGCAAATTTCAAAATCAAAGAGAAATTCAATATTAAACAAAATTTCAAAATTTTAAAGAAATTTCAAAATTAATTCATCTACGATACTTTCATAAATCATTTGCTAAGGTTTATTTTATACTCACATCATCATCATTATCATTACGCCTGTTCCGTACTCTTTTTGGAGAGTTCATCCTTAAATCTTAAGTAAATATTTGT
>JAQGAA010000380.1:0-23825 GCA_034696425.1 Isotoma viridis
GGACATTTAGAAAAGTTGTAATTATGAAAAATAAAATTATTATGTTAGATTCAAAAGTAGTTTGAGATTGTTTGGGTTGATGAAAATGGTGAAAAGCACATTGAGTTTTCAATGAAATAATTAACTTGAGCATGAATTTCACATGAAATTCTTAAAACTAGGCTTATCTAAGGATTACATTAAAAAAGCTTTATTATTATTTCCATGAATATTTTTATATTTATTTATGTCACATCAAATTTATCTACACAATCCAACTCCGGATGCTTTAAATGAAATAAAAAGTTGTTTTTTAAAGCATCCAATTATCTTATCGCAACAATTCATGGTGGAGATGGCTAAATTCACTGAAACGAATTTAATTCCTGTAAATAAAAGTTTTAATTGAGTTGTTGATATTATTAGTGTTTGTGGTGATACTGCACTCACTGCCTATGCTACCAGGATTAAAGAAAAATCCCTTGAATTAATTTGCACATGCAGGCATCATATAAATAAAATAATAAATGACTTAATAAACTTTATCAACTGTAAAAAAAGAGATTATTTATTTTAATACAAGGTTGAGTTTGTTTCTATGAAATGCAAGTAGGTACGCTGAATTCGATGTACTATATATAGTTTACACGTGTGTATCTTGGCTTTCTCACTTAATTATCTTTAATAAATATTAATTATTTAATAAAAATAGTGCATACGAAGGATTCATAGTCACCACAAATAAATGTCTTAATTGACAAGATCCACATAATACTATTGCGTAATAGAATCTGTTGACCTTTATGTGGTTTTAAGAGATAACAATTAAGGCAATTAATATAAAAGCAAATGACTACTGGTGTTAATCTCTGCATTTAAAAAAGTAGTAAGCTTAGACGAGTTTGAATTCATATTATGATTTAATATATAATTAATCTCTTTTTAGGATTAGTATTATGGAGTAAGTAATGCACTTTTTTAGGATAGAAAAAATGCTAAAAACACCTCAAACCTTAGTTAAAACTCGATTCCCTAATTTTTATTACTTTTCTTTTATATTATTTTATTCAATCTCTTAAATATCATTATTTTTTACAATATAGTAGAAAAAAAACTTTTAAGATAAAATCTAAAGTTAGTTTAAAACTTTAAAAGTTTCCTGTCCCATTTATTTAAGGGATTTCCACGCCACATAAAACAAACAATGTTCTATTAAAACGGAATGTAATTTAAAATAAAATTCCTTTTCCATCCTACAATCTCACATTATTTTTATGTAATAGAGTCGAGTTACAAAACCCACAAGATATTCTGCTACAACCCACAATCATCCGTGTAAAAGCGCATGGATTTGCATTAATAATTTTAATATTCATTTACTTTTTCTGTGAGAACACAAACAAATTACGAACTCCCACATTTTTTTTGCACGGAATGCAAAACTTAGGTACCTTTTATGCTTTGTTTTAAATTTTGTATTGAATATGAAGAATTTTTCGTGAAATGAATACTCACTCATAAATACCACCACTACCACTTTCACTACTACTCAAAATGCAAACCCAACTCTTTTCAATCCTTTGACCTGCCATTTTTGGGGTTTGAACCACGCAAAGAATTTGTACATTGTTATTTTTATATCTTTCATTTTATTATTGATGCTATACTAACAACCAGAAAAATACCTAGGATATACTATGTACTAAACTATATGCGCTCTATATTATGATTAACGCTTCTATAAACTATATATACAGAATGCAGATCCGATGCAACCCCACAGGGTTTTAAAACTCTAAACCAAACCACAAAAGTACATCCTCATTCCGTTCTAAACCACAGTCAGATTTGACAATGATCACACAGAGTTGTAAAACTCATTTTAATTATTATTTCAAACTATTCCAAATATTTCTATTGTGTTTTTTTTCTGAACTAAATTTCAAAGCTGTGTCGTCATATACACGAAAAACATAGCAAGGCAAAGTAATATTAATATGTGATGAGTTAATTTAGTTAAAATCCGTCGTAGTAGTTGTGCTCATTGCAATGCCATAATATTTATGAGGATCATCATCATCATTGCATTGGCATTTTTGTAGAAATATTATATGAGATCTTCTAATAATAAAACGTTTAGTACACTAGATATATTATTGGATGTATATCTGTGTATGCAAATCTCCGTCGTTTAGTTAGGATTGTTGTAACAGCACAAGTAGTAGATGTGTAGTAAAGCTGCATGTGCAATTAAATGCATGCCATCCCTTGTAGAGGTAATAGTAATTGTAAATTATAATGCAATTCCATAGAAGGACAAACAGTCCAAAAAGCAAGGAAAAAAATAACAAAAGATATCTTTATAACGTGATGGCATTTTTGCATATAGAATTTTTTTTTTGAAAACTTAGCTCATTGTATAGATACATATGTGGTATATGTATATATAAGGAATATGTAAAAATATAAAAATGCAATAAAATGTGGGATTAGTAAAGGAATATTTTGTATATACGGCAGGTATTTATGTGTTCAGTTTTGGCTAATGAACTGCATCATGCACCGGGTGCGTGGTGACTTTGCAAAATATTTTAAAATGAACCCTCTTTCTCTTTCTCTGTGTACTTTTAATGTGAATTTTATCCTCATTTTTTACAAGTGAGTTTCAAAAAGTTCTCGGAATCATATTCAATCTTGAATAATTGTTTGTTGAATATTATTATAGAGAGAATAAGTAAATGCTGTTACTTTTCCTATCTATTGTTTGTATGAGAGGTTAGTTTACTAACAATTACTGTTTGGAAAGCAATTCAGCCAGGGATAGTTTTTTAATGCAGTTTTGCACTGAGATTTGCAATTCGTTTATCAATTTATGTAAAAACTGTATTCTGCTTTTTGAGCTTTGGCATCCTGGATAGAAGTTTGCTACAAAGGGATCTGTAACATGTTTTGTATTCGATTCTAACGATTCTTAAATATATTCAATTGTGATGGTTTATTAATTTTATAAAAACAAAGCATTCCACTTCAAACCAAGAAAAAATCACAAAGTAATTCACTTTTAAAAACAAAGTTAATAATCCAACCCACTATAAAAACCTTTTAAAGCAGATATATTACTGGCATTTATTTCATGAAGTTTCTATACCTGTTAAAAAGGTTGTTGGGTTAAATCAAATGTACTGAAAACTCTCTTAAAAAGTTAATTATTTGCAGATTGTGATATAAACAAGGGAAAATAATATATAAATTAGCAAAGTAACTTAAAGTGCATAATCAAGTAAAAAGCAAAATATGAAATGAATTCATATACAAAAAAAACTTCACTAGTAGCCCAAATTCATGTTGCAATTTCATTCATGTTTTAAAACAACAGGAACATCAACCCTAGAGAGAAAGAGAAACAAGCGAGCCAAGTCAACTCTTAAGTCAAAAGCCAAAAGCGAAAACATTATCAAACCAAAAAAATTCTAGTAATAAAAAACACATTTTTCAACAAATTCAGTAGTAGTTGTGTTAAGAAGGATAATAATTATTTAGAGTCAGGTAGGGTTAGTTAAGGAATAACTCTTTTAATCCGCTAATTCCATAACAAAACAACACACGTGTGGGTTATAGATAATGTTATTATAGTTTTGGTTAGTTTTAGTTTTGTAGAATAAAAGTGGTTTAAAAGCATGATTCAAATATCTGATTCGAATTTTAACAAAAATAAGAATAAAAAATTGAAAAATAAGTCATTTCAGAAAAGGTTGGCAAGTTAGGTAGAAAAATTAACAAGTATACCACACAAGGAGAATTTGAACTTGGAAGATTTTTTTGCCTGTGTTTTTTGAAAAATGAGAAAAACAATGAAAATCAGGTTTTGCTCAAGTATTGGATTTTGGGGTGTGAGAATTTTAATTTATGGAGATAACGTGAGGTAAAAGTCATGTGTGATGTGATGAATTTTTGAGGTTTTGAAATGTGAAATTAAACTAAACTGAAAATAATATAGAGATCTATGGAAAAGGTACAATAATGATATGATGATGGAGCATCTTTGTAGGCACAAGTGCTTTCATAAGATTTACGTTTATTTTATACGGTAAATGGTATTTGATGAGTTTTGATGATATAATTAAGATTAGCTTTTGTTTATTATTATTATTGTTAGGATTTGTTTATATCTTTTATGTTTCTTTTATGAAATGGCTTTAATTTTTTATTAATAATTGCATCTTCCTTATTAGTTGTAAAAGAAATGCTCGAATGTGTGTACACGAAGAGTAATAAAAGCTGGATTACATTTTTAATTAAGGTTAATTCATTTAATTTACGGGTTAGTTAGGTAAATGCACGCACTTTTAAAGTACCACGAGACTTTGAGACTTGTGAGAATCCTTAATGTTTACAATGGTTTTTTTAAATAGCTTTATTTCCTATAAAGTTATTTATTAGGTCGAAAAATGAAATAATAGGAGTTAGTGGGTATTAAAAAACCACAATAATTTTCTCGTCAAATTATGAAAAAAAAAACAGATGAAGAAAAGAGACAATTAATAATAATAATAATAAATAGGTAAATAAATTGAAACATTTATTGTTATTGCTTCCACTTTTAGTTATTTTCTTAAAAAGCTCATTTCCTCTTTTACCCTCAGAAGAAAAATCTTTTAATTTAATTTTTAATGGAAAATGAAAATAACAAATGTGCTGAATATCTATGACGGAAAAAGGTAATAAACAGTTTTATCACAACCTAGTAGTAACATTTTAACAAAGTTTAGGATAATTTTTATGACGAAAAACTTTTTCCAAAATATGTTTCAAGTTACAATATTAAAAGAGTTATGATTTTTTTAATGCTCCAGATAAAACCAAAGTGTATCATTAAATCATTTGAACTAATTCAAACGAATTTAAGCCAAATTCATAAACTATTTCTTTTAAAACAGGAAGAATCATCTAAACATCATTTTTAAATGGTAAAAAACTATTCTTTCATTCTTTATAAATAAATACATTTCATACAAAAAAGCAACCTCTCCTTCTGGTGAAAAAGATCATTCCCCCTAAATACCATTTAGCTCAAGTTTGGCTAAAACAAATTATGCAAATGCAACTGTACTTTTCCATATTTTTTTCTAATTCTTGTACATTCAATAGAGAAAGAAGGATTTGCTACTAGGAAATGTTGATCATAAATATTACACTTGTGTTCTACAAGTATGAGCCGTTGGGGTATGAAAGCAAAATAATTTTTCCAGAATCATTCTTAAACAAAATGCATAAGCATATATACCACCTTGTAATACCTCTGGTATAAAAATGATTACATAACTTTCATTTATACTAAAAATTACATAAACATCCAAGTATTATGTATAACTAACTATAGCTGGATAAAAACTGTTGTGTATGTGTAATCCTTCCACGTGACAAACAAACTAGAAAGAATGGGATGAGAAGGAATGGAATTTATCCATTTATGCCAAAGCACACACTTTTCATCTCAAGTATGGTATATCATACATAGTAATTTTACCACTACTACTTTTACTTCATTACTAATATACTACCACTACTATTACTATAGCAAAGGAACAGATTCATGGGTATAAAAAACCCTCGCATTGCGTACATTTCCTACGCAATGAACTTCCTACAGGAAGAAAAACCACACACACACACACACGAGTAATGGCAAAACGTAAACTTTGGTTCATTGAGAAAAAATATGTTTATATTTTAGACAAAAAAAAGAAGCTGAAAACATATTATGGATTTGTTGGAAGATTTTTGCATCGTGTTACGCATTATTATTTTATATGCATAACTTGGGTTTTGAAATTTTTTTGTTTAAAAAAATAATATATAAACTCTCTCAGTTTTATACAGAAATCTAAGGAAGTATAGTTTAGTAATGATAACAACTTTGAAACTTTATTAAAAGGCTTAGTGTTTTATAGTGATAGCATAATAATCTTTATAGTTCTGCATCTATACTAGAAAAGTGGAGGGAATGCATGGTGTGTAGTGTAAATAAGTGCGTATGAAAAACCTAATCTTATAAAAAGAGATGAGATGAACATGAGGGAGGGAACGGAATGGAATGAGTGGAATTTATTGAGGGCGACGCACTTTTACTCAAAACATTCAGCAAAATTGAACATGCTTATGTGTTTACATGACCAACATCATCATCATCACTAGTACTTTGTTACTACTGCTACTTCTTCTTTTATACGAAATTATTTCCATATTTTATTAAATTACTTAATAGTTCTTTCTTTATGGTTAGTTTTGTTAGTTAAGAGAGTATTGGGTTGAAGAAATAAGAAAAGCCAAAAGCTTAAAAAACGCAATTAAACTAAATAAAAATGATGGGAGTATTTTTATATAAATGGTTTCAAAGGTGAAAATGATTTCATTAAGATTCTTGAAAAATTGCTGAAATTCCAGGAGAATGGGAGTCTGAAAATGTTAATTCTGAGGAATTATTAATTTAAGTTTTTATATTTATTCTTAGAGAATCTTAATTAGCATTTCTTAGGTGGGTGGTGGTGGTGGTTGGTGATTATGGAATTCTAGCATTTTGGAATTTCATAGAGTTTATAATTGTTTTTTGTAAAGAAATACTTAATATGTTAGTAGATATACTTGATATTGTTACAACAAAAGATCTAGTTTTTTTTAAATAAGAAAGAATTTTTGCTCATTTTAAGTTTCATAATAAAAAAAAAAGGAAAAAATCCCTTTTTGCAAACCTGGAATACCTTCTCAACTCATCTACACTTTCATACATTGAGTTTATTAAACCTCAATCAATAAAATCTCTTCACTGAAGAATGATTAATAAGAAAAATATCTCTGATAAGACTACTTACAACTTCTACTACTAAAATGAATAATCAAACTCTTTACAATTTAGCTTTTGATCAACATTAAAATTTACAACTAGAATTTAGCAGACAATTATTTAAATTTTTTAAACCCAGCCAACCATCACACATAATTATTATCATGCAACAAGAAACCTTTAACATTTTAAATATTCTCTCTCTAGCCTTTCTGCTACTACTGACTGTATAAATTCCCTCTTGCACATTTTTTCTTTCCATTATCATTGTTTTCCAAAAAGCTTTCCCACACTTGGTAAACTAAACTAGATGCATTTATTATTATTATTATTACAGATTTTTTTTAACTCGTGTGAGAAAAAGTCGATTTGAATTGTATTCTTATTATACTATGGCTAAGGATATTTACCATATTTATCTATGCACATATTATGACAATATAGATAGATAATATATACCCTTAATGTAATATATATATAGTTATCTCATCATTGAATATTAAAAGGACTTGTTATATAATATTGTATAGTGAATAGTAAAAAGATGTATATTTTACACACCTGCATTTAAATATACATAAAATAGCACACAGAAACGTAGTTAAAACATGAGTCTATATAGATGTATACTGTATACTATATAACTACTATTATACTTGTACATGTGCACAGTTCAGTGATTATTAGTCATCATCATCATCATCTTGCAGCTTTTTTCTATATAATAATATTATTATTATTATTATTGCAATATGCGTTGAGGTTGAGATTAAGAGAGAGAGGGCAAATCCCCTTGGAAATTGAGAGAAGTCAAGGTAGGCCAAAAAATAAAATAGTGTGTGAAGTTTTCTTGCCCCATGGATGATGATGATTATTATTTCTATCATACCGCATAAGAAGATGATGATGATAATAAATACTTTTACTGGAGAAGCCGTGTGGTTACCTGAGAATTATTAATATAAAGAGGCATAGTGGACTCTGAAGCTCAGGTAAATTGAAATGAATAGGTGAAATCAGGTAGGTTGTTCCTATAGAGATTTATGTAATATAGGGGGTTGGGAGGTATGTTTATTGTGTATAATGGATGATATTACGTACTGACTGGTTTTGGTATAAATATTGCAGATTGTAATAATATAACAAAAGAGCTCAAGTTGTTAAATAATGTGTAATTATTCCAGAGAGTGGAGAGATGCTCCGATCCATAATAATTAAGGTTAAATGAGACAAGGGCTCTTTAACTTGATCTTTTGATCACATATAGAGAGGATTGATCATGTTTGAAATGTCAGATTAACCAATTCTTATTTTACTAACAGTCTTTAAAGAAAAAGGTTTAGTTGTGGCGTTGTGGGGATGGATAAGATATTTTAAATTTTGAATTCTCCAGTCCGGTTTCAAGTGATTGGGAACAAGTGAATTGAACAAGGTAATTCCGCTATAGGTAATAAAAATATGATACGAATGCGGATCTTTCATTGATATACGAATCCATGGGAAGAGTTTTTTTTAAAGTATGAAAGATTAAGATTTGTAAGAAGGATGGAAAGTATTTCAGTGTATTATGATGATGATGATGATTGTGATGATGATGATGATGCCGTGCAAAGAACAGCAATTATGTATTCTGTACGTCGTCTTCTTGTGTAGTCAGTCGGTAGTTCGGTAGCTTTGGGTGCAATTAATTCCTTAGGGATCGAGATATAAGTTTAGCTAAGGTTTTTTGGGTGTTATGTCTTAGGTGCCTTTGACCTGGCTGGTATTTCTGTAATGTTTTTTGTATACCTTGCATTTATATTGTTACGGTGTAACGTAATTATCATGCAATTTTTAAGATTGCTGATTTTTTTATAAAAATGTAATAGGTTTTCGGATAAGTCTCATTAGTCAGAGGGATTCAATTAGCTTTAAAGCTAAACTGTAGTAGGTACTTAGGTTAACAAGCAAGAAATGGATGAGGAATAAATCTTTTTAAAGAGTCGTAAGTCAATTCGTGAAATTACCAAATACCATGAGTTCTTGTGTTTAAACCAATACAATAAAAATGAAACTACTTTTCTTTCTTGTTATATTACCTTACATTTGGCGATACTATTTTTTTAAATCCGGATGACTCATTCAACACTAAATTGCCCTTAAAGGTCACACAAATTCTTAATTGTTTATTGACATTGTGCCAAAATATTAATACCTTTTAAAATTATACAACAAAGACATAAGTTCAAATTGCTTGGCAAACTTTGCATGCAATAAATCTCAAGAAAATCATAATCGGCGGAAATTCAAAGGATTTCTATTGAATTGTTGATGTCTTACAATCAAGTAATTCATTATTAAATGTATTCAACAAGTGTCACCATCCTCATCATCATCCACTTAGAATTTAATAAAAAAACAGGCATGACAAAAAGCTAATCCGATTATAAAAAGTTAACCTCTCTAGCCAACCTTTCATATAGAAACCTGATAACTAATAAATATAAACTAACTCAACAACCACATTAAACTTATACTCCTGTCCTAATTGAAAATCCATCTCTGGGAGAAATCCCAATCAATAAGATCAGATTCATTAAGACATCAAGCAAGGAAATGAAATCTTAAAAAATCAACTACAATTTAATAAATATCATATCATTTCTAGCTGGAAAGTCAACTCAATAAGCGTGTGTATATACTCATCCCATCCAATCCCATTCGATATTAATCCACACACACATATACCATACTCCAAGGAATCTTTTCATCTTGTTTGTAAACATGTGAACAATTCAATTTATTACATACACAAAAGATTCGTAGTAACATATCACATATTACATCAAAAAATGCAACTTCATCTTAAAAGCTAAATAGTTTTACTTGTTATATCTCAATAATGAATGAAGTAATAATCATAGTAATAATAATAATAATAGTAATACACTAATATTAATAGAAGAAGAACAGGTAAATAAAATGTATTTAATTCAACATCATCATTTCTTGGCAATGAGTATTTAATCTCTTTACTTTGGAAGAATACCTTTCTCCCTAACTGATTTGGTCATTGTTATTGTTGTTGTTATTACAACTTTTCCACTATACAGTTGGATCTTAAAAGGTAAAAGTATATACGTAATAATATAATTGTTTTTTTGTTTATTTAGCTTTAAGTAAAATCTTATAGGTCGTTGTCACTCCTAATCTTGTGAATTAAATATTTGTTGTATTGAAACTTTAAAACATGCTTTGATGATATGCTGCTGCTACTACTAGTTATCATTTAAAATTAAAGAAATTTTTTGACATGACATGACATCACATGAAAGGAATGCGCAATATGTACACACAACTTATGTCTCTTATCTTGAACTCTCATCTTGTATACCAAAACAACACGATGGATAGTATAATGATATTAGAGATATTATCATAGCAGATAATGTTAAGTTATTGCCATTTAGAATGAGCTTAAGTAGTATTTTTTGGTTACAGGTGGAATATATTTGTTCTCTTTAAAGAATCTCCGTCGTTAGATTTCTTAGATTGCCAAAAAATCATTGACTTGTAGTGGCTTCTTTTTAGCTCAATGTAATTTCTTCATAACTTCATCTCTATTGTTTTCCTACTGGGTTAAAAGATTCGAATGTCCATCATGTAATAATAAAAATAATAATAAAAATCATCAGTATTGCCTACTTCTACTACGAAGAAAGAGTGACTAATAAGTAATACCTGTTACTGCGTATTGTATGCTCATATAAGATTATGCAGAAAGGAATCACATGAGTTTATAGTAGAAGAGTCATGCATGCATACAACACATCAACTTGAAATACATAACGGGATTTTTATGTTGTTATTTTTTTAAAGAGATGAGAATGCATGAATTTTTATGCAAATTTTTACGAATTGCGTTACAACAGAGAAGAAAATCCTTCCAAAATGACTCAAGAAGTTGAAAGAAGACCGACTTCAATGTTTTTTAAGTCCTTGTCCAGAATGAGTTTACATGAGTACCTTTAATTACTGTAGTGGATGGATATAGGCTTCTCTTTTCTAAGGATTTGAAACCTGTTAGTGATGATGATGATTAGGATGATGATTACGATGTTGATGGCAAGTTAATAAGAAGTGCATGGAGGAATGCCGAGTGTGCAGAAAGTAAATTTTGCCTTTGGGCTTGTTGGGAAAGATTTTGGTCGTGGGACTTGGATTTTTTTTGCTCTTTCTTTCATCCGCATTGACACCTCGTCTTTATTGATCATTTCAAAATTTACACATAGGCTATCTGCATTCCATCTCCAATCATCTTTTTCTTCATCATCACAGTATCACTACATAACTATCCATCGCATCACATCATCTCTATACCCATGAATCCATCCTACATTTTTCTACCTCATTTCTCCTTATTCCAAACTTGACATCAAATATAATAACATGTGAATGAGTAACCTCTCTCTCTCTCTCTGTTGCAAATCGTGAGGAAAATACTGATTTTAAAGCAGATTTTTACAGACATCACTATAAAAAAAGACTATATAGCCAACTTAATATATTATACATATTTAGGCAATAGTAGTAGTCAGTATGACTACTTCTTATTGCAGAAATAAGATACTGTTAGTTGAATATACACAGTCGATTTTTAAAAATACCCTAAACTACTACAATTAATTAATTATAATTGACTATTGACTACATACAATAACATAAGAGATTACAGAGAAGTCAAACGCATTAAAATATATAATATGATACTTTATGAAACTTGTGATAAAACCGAGTTATTTTTATTATTACTAAACTATTTATTATTACTTTACCAATTGTTTTTACATTTTTGTAAACTTTTTTAATCTTTAATTGTCTGTGTAGGTGGTCTTGAGTTTTATATTTCATGGGTAGAATTACTACTCTCAATACAATATTCAATTTTTTATCCACGTCATGCATAAATGTAACAAAAGATTTTTGAAATAAAAATAAAACTATTTTTGCAAAATATAATGAGACAATGACTCATAATAATTTGTAAAAGGTCAAAGTCTTATTCCTATTAATATTTCGGTGGTAGTGGATAAGACAGAAAGGAATTTATAAGAATGTGTATACGTACCAGATATTTATTATTTTACAAGTAAGCTATTTGCGGGGGAAAAGGGTATCCAACTTTTACTTTTTGCGTTGTAGCTTTTTTATTCCCTCTATTCTTTTGCTTTTTATTGGATTGTCATTAATCTTTTCTTTTATATTGTGTACTACAGAGTTAACAACTTTTGTGTGATATTATGTCTGGGTAGAGATTTAATGTGTCTGATATCTTACAATGGCAAGGAGAGAATTGCGATGATGACTTTGCGTTGTTATTTTTTTATATTACTATTGTATATTTTTAAGTGGAATTACAAACCGAATGAGCAAATACGATGTAATAATAATAATAAACGCTTGTAGTAGTGCTAATTTTTTATTTGGTTTTGAATTGGTGCGTCATAATTATGAAAAAATGTAATTACATAACTTAATTATCAAAATGAACAATACGATAATAATGATTTTAGTATCAGTATAATCCTTCCGAGCTTTTATACTTACCGAGAGAACTCAAAATCAATGGCTAGTTAAAAACCGACATGGATTTCCTTTAATTCAAATAATAATTAAAAGTTTCATTACAAGCATGTAGTGCACTTTGTTATAAAAGTTATTAAAAATTAGTAGAAGGGTACAATGTTATTATGCAAATTAATAGCTGGAAATAAAATTAGCAGGATATGCGTAAGTGTAAGTATGTTTAATGTGTGTTTTTGTAAGCGGTTTATGAAAATGTTCTGTTTTATGGATGCAAACGTATGTACTTGTGTAAATTATTAGAAAAAAAGTGTTGTGAATTTTTTTAATTTTTTTAATTTTCCCATGAGATTCATATCACATCTTATTCATACACCTTGGAGCTAAAAGATATAAAGAGTTATTAGATTTAAAACACGCAGAATGATTTAATTTCACCTTAAAACGACTTCCTATTATTTCATGATGGAAAATACGGTAATAACTTGTAGGTTTGAGTGCTAAAGACAAAAAGCTTTGGAACATTGCGTTATTATTTACTCGTTGCATTTATGTGTTACAGAGTCTATCAAGAATTATACATACTATTACTATCTGTAGTCTCCCACACTTATAAATAAAAATAAAATCCCTCTTTCATAAATTTATTAATAAAAAAAATAATATCCTTGAAACCATGCTCTAAAATCGTGATAATCATAATAAAATAGTATTACAAACCAAAATTACAGATAAAACAATGGCAGTAATAACAATAATGATTCTCTGTGGTAATACTAATAACAATACGAGAGAGGTGTATCATAATAACAAAAACATTTCGTGTAATCATCAGATTCAAAGTAATCATTTTAATATCGTAAATAAGCGTCACAAAATACAATAACCACATGGAAGCACGTGTCTGCACTAGCTAGATGATGATAACTAATGTTTGAGATTTACCAAGATGTAACTAAAAAATTTCCCAGCCGGTAAATAACCCAAGGGACTCTTTGAACTCTGAGAAATTTTTTGTACAAAACTACTACTAGCTAATAACTAAAATCAAGTGCATCTTTTTACAAAGTATTTAACTCAATTAATACTTAGGAAATCGCCCGGGAGAGATTTATTACATTATTTACTCATAAATAATATAAACACCGAGATCCGAGAAGATACTGCTTGATGAAAATGACCCATGAACAACAACAATAACAACAACAACAATGATAGCATACAGGTAACTCTGTAAAATGAAGAGTTACTCTTTTACAAAATACTTTAACATAGTATATAGAATCACTAATAAACAAATAGCATTTAGATTTTTACACGTATACCGTTAACATAGCTCAATATGGAAACCCGAGAAGTAATGAGAAATCTTATGGTTCAACATAATAGTATGTTGTAATTGTTGTTATAATTATAATTGGACATTGTGCTGGAATTATCCAACAATTAAATCCAAGTACCCAATCCTACATTAGATCCTTCAGTCCCTAAAGGTTCCTTTTGGTCCTAAGACCCATTTGTACATACATAAACGAACTCAAAACGCTAACTAAAAAACTAACGATTCTTGATAAAACCCCAAAAATGTGAATTATTTAACCCAACCGATATCCATCAGATACCAATAATGAGAATGAACTCAGATGCATCTTTACTACTACTACTACGTCTTACATTCATAAATTCACTCACCTTCCATTGTGCAAATACCATTCTTTTTTACACATTCAAACTCATGTGAGAAATACCATCCGGTTTTTTCTCTTAAGTTAAAGCTGTACCATTGGAATACCTTTACTCCTACTGGCTCTAGGTTTGTGATAGCATTTTGAGCATTTGAGAGAACGTTACGTTGCTATGGAATTGAACAACAATAAGGAACAATCCGAATTCTCAAACTAGCACACATGATACATACCAACAATATACTCTCATACTGCAAACAAATAATATTACAAAAATGTTACCCCTTTCCCATGGAATAATGCAATACAAAAATTTACAAAATAAAAACAGGTTTACCAGTTTTCTCTACCATTTATACCAAAGTAATAATGCCATTGCTGCTGGCAATAGTTGTAACAGAACGTTGCGTTAGTACCACCACCACCAGCATCCATAAAAAATACCCTCTTGTCCTACTAGTAAAAAAGTAGTATGTATTCCCTAACCCAAGATTTTTTTTTTACTTTTGATGATGATGATGATGATAAACAGCTTAACTTAAATCTGATTGTATACGAAGGGAATAATATAATTTTAAGTGTGTATGTGTGAGTGCAATGCTGAATGGAGGTGGTGGTGGTGGTGGTGGTGGGGAAGTATGCAAGTGAAATGAACGGAAGGAGCAATGAACTTGTCCTTCCTTTTCTCATTACACTATTAAACTTCGGTAACTACTAAAAAAGTAACTAAATAATAACTACTACTACGTTGCAGTGTAAGTAGTTAATAATAATATTATTCTCTGTATAGATAACAGATATTCAAGATCCAGTGGTGGTGGTGGTGGTTTGTATGGAAAAAGTAGTGGTAATTGCTTTAACTAATGTCATATATTATTCCACATTCAAATGCCTTTATTTAATATCTTAGAATAATGCTTTGCTGTGTATCTTTGTGTATACATTTTTTTAAATTTTAAAATGAAATGTGTTGAATAGTAGTAGTAGTAGTAGTAGGTGGAACATGTTATAGTAACCAGTTGTATTTAAAACTTTAAAAGGAGTGTAAAAATGTAAAAGTATTTAAAATCTGCACAGGAGTAAAAAAATCCATGTAGGACGACCACCATTGTTGGTTATGAATAAATAATGTAAATTGAGCATTTAATTATAGGTTTTTTACTGTAGTTTTACTTGTGTTTGGAAGATTTGCAGAATTTTTTTGGGTGTATTAGAATGTAGAATTTAGAATATGGAAAGTTTGTTTGGGGACTTAGAATTTACTTTGGGAATTGGGTTTAAATTTAAAAACAAATTTTTAACATATTTAAATTCTGCGGATCGATTAAAGATACTTCATTTTTAAATAGATTTTTTGGAAGACTTCCGGTGATTTATAATTTTAACACTGTTTGAATGAAGAATGTAGAAGGAATTTGTAAAAGTAGCATAATTGTAAACAAAGTAGTATGAACTACAAAGACCCCATTGGAACTAACTTAGATAAAGATGTAGTATCAAGTTCAATGGAATCTCTTACTTTTGTATACCGTCGATCAAAAATCTACGACGTAGTTTCTATCTCCCGAGGTTTTTTACCCTTTAGTAGTTATTTGAACATTACCATCACCATCATTGCAGCCCAAGGCTTTGATCGATAATCTACAACGAAGAATGTAAACACTAACTGACGTATACTCACCACCACCATCACCACCACTGCTTTGCAAAATCTAACCTCAATAAGTAAATAAATAAATGATTCAAGCTTTTACGTAATTAATTTAAAAATTAATGTAAGTTAAAATTAGGAAGTATTAAAAAGTAATGAAATTAAAATATTATTTATTCGCAGTTTATTTTCTTTACCCAAGGTTACAATATTTTTACAAGATGTCAAAGGTGAAAAAATGGTATAATTTTAAAAAAAATTAAAAACGCTGATTTAACGCTGTTTTAAACATGGAAATAATAACTACCTTAGGTTTTTTTTCATTAGAAATGAATAACTCAAGCGTTCAGTTACAGAGAAAAGGAACGTTTTAACATTAGAATTTGCATTTGATTTGAATATTGATATGACGCTTTTTAAATGATTTCATGACACATGCAAATAAATCCAAGCATGCATGCATTCTAGGTACGAATTATAAGACGCCTTTTGTTTGTTCAACTGCACTTTAGAAAGGAAGTAGGGAAAATAAAAAAAAATACTATTAACTCAATTAACCTAAGCACCCTGGGACATATATAACATAATGATAATATTATACATAATGCTTTTTTTAAATGCATCAGGTACTATGTGTATTTATATAGGTGCTAGGTAATTTTGAAAAATTCTTTTTTTTAAATTAACCCTACTGAATTTCTTACTTTTTTTAAAAAAAGCTTTTTGCTTCTACTTAGGTTTTTTTTATAATTTTTGCGCTTCCCAATATAAAATCAAACCCAAGCTGAACGTATAAAATACATGACTAATCTCTGTTTCCAATAATTGTAATTCCAAAAAAAGACATGTCACTCTGAAATGAAGTTAAAAACTTGTTCAAAAACCATCAAACCTACAAATAAAAATCCCAACGTCAACTTGTGTGGGATAAAATGAACCTAAAGAGCAAGGAAACTATTAAAATATCTCAATATAGAATAGCATCCTTGTAATAATTCACTAAATGAACTAAAATATGCATAAAACCGTTTAGAGAGTTCATTTAATTACATTTCAGGCAATAGGAGACCGCTTTATGTAATTTTAACCATATATTATTACAAGTGAAATAGCCTTTTCATTCCATTTTATTATACCATCTCGTAATCTTCTTAACTAGAGAGAGAGAGATTCTAAAATGGCAATAAACTCTTGAGCCAACATTTCCCTTTATTGCTAAATCCTAAAATCCTTTTGGTGTGTGTGTGTGTGATGATGTGCCGTGTGTATTACAAGTGTATCTCTCTGTTTAGAAGATACTTTAGGATATTATGCATTTACCACAAGGGTAGTAGTGGTTTAAATTATATATTATTCTTACCTTTGGAAAAATCCATTAGAAACCCTACGGTATGGTAAAGGTTTCTTCTCTTCCACTTTGGACTTTACATTCACGGAAGTAATAATAATAATATATATTTTAAGTTTGGAAAAGGTTTTTTACAGTTTCTTATTTAAAAAAAAGTCATCCTTAATAAAAACCGAATAATTTATAATTATAGAAAATATATGTTGAGTAAGTAGAAACATATATATTATACAAATCTCAATAAAACTTTTAATATCCTATAATTGGATGATTTACTTCTGATAATAATATTTCAAAAGGTCATGAAGTACAGAATGAATAAAAGCAGATGTTTTTCCGTGCAAAAGTGTAATTAATATTTTTGTAATTTTTATTCATACAAATTTTTACCTCTTGTAGGTATTTAAATTTAGAAAGTTAAAAAATTTGCATATACAACACACACACACACACACACACTGCACATTCATCTCATTGAGAAAGAGACTCCCTTTAGTAAGTAATAGAATTTTATTACTTGTGTGTGTATGCATTTTGTGACTATTTTATCCATTGCGTGTGTGTAGTTGTACTAGAAAATGTTTAATAAAAAAACTAAATGAATTTTTATTTCATACCAGAAAAGTGTTGAGTATCCTAGCTAGAATTTTATTAGCCATAAATGGAAATTCTCCTGCATAAAAATTCAAAGCATAAAATTTATCATTTGCATTCTTGAATTTGCATGCATAAGTAACAATGCGTGAAGTTGAGGATTGTAATAATAATAGTATTATAAAAAGATTTTTTTTCCACCACCAGCGGCATAGTCAACTCAATAAGTCAGTGTCAGTTTGTTTTAGGTATAGAGTAAAAGTTAAAATAAGAGATGTTACCTACTACTTCATGCTTTTTCATAGTTTTGTGTTATTATAAGAACTCACTCTTTATATTATTATGTTGCAGGGAATAGATGTGAATTCCCTTGTAGTCTGGATGATCCATAAGATCTTGTATATCTCTTGGATGTAGGAATATATATTCTATTGCAAAATAAATGATAGTGTAAATAAGTGATCTTCTTTTAAAAAAGTACATTCACTCTTGCACTTCTTAGATTTTTTTTTTACTCTCTTGTACGTATACTATCATCACTTTTAGGTATGGTTTTAAAAGAATTTGGAATGCACGGGAGAAAGAAAGAGAGAGAATGCATTTGCATTGCCTTTACCTTGTCTTTTTACAAGAATCATCTCCACCGTCATCATCTACACTAACAATGATCATCTAAGTCCATCCAATTCCCATGTAATCTATTTGTGCTAAAAAGCGTTCATGAACTCTTAGTCTTTACAGGAGATTTTACTTACCTCCATTCATAGTTACAAGGTAATAATAAAACTACAACTGATAGTGGTGGTGGTGGTGGTTGTGTTGTTGAAAATGAACAACAATGAAAATTCCAACCTAACAATGCTTTTACGATGATGATAATAATAATGTGAGTGAACTAACAACTTTTATTTAAACTTACTGCTGCAAAAATTACAAAACTAACAGCAACATCACCTTTCCAACAAGTTTCAAACTAGAGTTGAGATTTAATAAAAAGAATTTATTATTTTTTGGAATATTTGGTTATACGTTTTTAAGTATATTGTTGTTCTGATCCATTTTTATATACTTTTTTTAAATTTATGTTTTCATCTCAATTAAAAAAAATTAATTCATTTCCATTTCGAGTAATTCTTGTAAATTTTTGGTACTTTTGGAATTAGTTTTTTTATCCGTTATTATTATGTTATCTTGAGTTGAGAGTTCTAAACAATGTTGTTGTATGGATGAGTGAAAGGTTTGATTACATAGGGACGTACATGTTATCAGCATCACTTAGGTTTTTAAATTATTTCAATTGTTTTTGTTGTTTTGTAAATGTATTTATTAAATGTTTGTGCTGTGGTTGGAGGGGGTGGTGGGGGGTAAAACTTAACATTTATAATAAACTTATTTCAATAAAAAATCAGGGTATTTCAACACCCATCATGTTTTTTTACGATCTGACACATAATAATACACTTTAGGTGAAAGTGAGAATAAAAAACATTGACTTAGGTTGTAGGTATAATTTAAACCTGAAACACATTAAAAGATTCAATTAGAATTATATTTTTGTTGAGTTCAATGAATAGCCTAAAAGGTTTGAGGAGGTCAAATATGAGAAAAATAAAAACCAAAAAACGAAATTGTTTTTCATTCCTAGTTTATTCTCATATATAAAAACTTTGTCAGATTTGGAACAAAAACTATATATTTCTCTGTATAGACGGATTAAAAACTAAAAAATAACACTACAGGTCAAAACCTACTGTGTAAAGACTTTATTTACAAGTTTTGTAGATAATTTCATCCCAAGAGTTTAAAAGGTTTTTTTTTTGTTAATTGTCATAAAGAAGCTTATTTTCAAGTAGACTTAAGTAAACAACAAAGTATTTAATAAAATTGGAACCCGTGGAAAAATGAATTAAGTTTGTAATTTAATAAGCTCCTTCTAACATTAAGAGTACCAACTGCAACTTGATAAAATACCTTTTATCCTTTATGATTTTTCATTTCTTATAAGTTTAGAGTGCGAGATGAAAAATGTATAATAGATAAAATGAGACTTGCATTAAATTCTTTGTTATCAATAATACCATCTCAGAGTAGCAGTAGTAGTAGTAGTAGTAGCGAGTGTATTTGTTGAAGGCATTAGCTAAAAAACCAAAACAAGGCAGTAAAGAGTATATAAAAATTGTTCAAAATTATTAGTAACATCATAATGTCTTATTAAATATAAAATGAATTGTTTAATGCTCTAGTTCTTTGACTGTGGATTAACAACCATACAAGAAAAAAAACACATCCGTGTAGAATTTTGTTTACTTGAAAAGCTCGTGTAAGTTTTATTCAAGATGAAGTACAGAGATAATGGAACTGAATGAAGGGAAATTAATAACTATGATGATGATTTGATTGGTAGGAGAAGTGGTGATTTATCTGTCCATCGTATCATTGCATCGCAGCAGTTAGGAGGATTTAAGCTTTATCACTGCTTGAAGCTTGTTTGAATTAATTGGATTTGAGTTAAAAAGAATTAATTGCTTGAGACTGTTCTGCTAGGGTCAATGAGTTCGAATTGAGATTTTTTTGGACGGAGAGGTTTCTTTTGGTTTTGGGGGATGTATCAGTTTGGTTTTTTTTTAATTTTTTTTAGTACTGGAATTTAAATAAATAAATTTGAAATTTGCATGATTTTTTTTCAATTTTTGAAAAATGTGTGTAGATTTTCATCCTTAGTATAAAATACCGTGACTTTCTTAAAGATGTGGCAAGCATGCTTGAATGTTTTAGAGTCTTTGGATGACAAAAATAATACAGATCTAAAGGTATTTTCCACATATAAGGTTTCTTATGCTTTTTATTCCATGAGATGCTTTTGTTGTGTCTGGAAAGTGGAAAGGAGATAATGTAAAATATAATTACCTTTCGTCAAATCGCAAAGTGAGTGACAATGCATTTGACAGGTTTCGTTCGAATCGAATGATAGCACACGTTTTACTTTTTTTTATTTGGTGATAAAGAGTATTGAAATCACTTCTAGAAAATTAAACCAAGAAAAGGAACTTGGAATAAAATGTGTGGTTGCTACTGAACTTGGTATTTAAGAAATCTTACAAAACTAAAGTCTGAATTTGGTATGGAAATACATTGTGTATATTCTTGTACATTAATATGTAATAAAATTTGTTAATTGATTTAAAGGATTATGTCAGTTGGTCAATCTTTTGTAACACCTTCTTGCAGTTTTTTTACTCATGCTACATGTTTATAGTTAGTAATGTTGGCAGTCGTACTCGCACTTAAAATGTATCTTGTAGTCTTCCGGATAAATCTAGTCTTGAAAAGAACAAACAGACGTAAGTTCATATTTTTATAGTCAAACTCAGAGAGTTGTAAGGGATTTACATGTCTAAAAACGTAGTCTGTCTGTCTGTATCTGTAATTGAATGCAGAAATGCAATTTCCTAATTTTATAACCAGACAAATTTCGCAGTAGGAAAAGGAAGCCGTATAAAACCTTCAAGGAATAAAAAATTAGCACAAAATTTAATGTAATCTTTGTATTAAACTCGACATGTTATGCAATTTATCACACGGACAAGTATTTTTTTTTCATTTATTGCCTAAGCATTTGTAACAACAAGGACTAAAAAATAAAGTGTGGCTTAAAAAGTATAATAATTTTTTTACAGAATTATCAACTCACTTCGATTGAAAAGAATGAAAATGCATAATAAAAAAGAATCGTAATCACAAATATAAATGCTAATACTAATACCCCAGACTGCATCGAGGCTTTTAGTTTTGCTTTTAAAGTATTTAGGAATGAAATGATAAAAACACCAATAGGGAGCAAAAATCAGGCCAAGTTTTTGTTTTTTGGCTTTGACTTTGTAAAATTATCATGATTTCATGGCACATGCTGACAACCTAGTTTTTGTATATTATATTTTACTCATAATTTAGATAAAGATTTAATAGAATTTTATTACGTTTTCCTTGTCGGCATTCATTTCACTTTAAAAACAGAAATGGATTTCTCAATTGTGTGTTTAGCATTGATTTAAATGCATCAGATAATATTATGAGAAGAAAACACACCTGAATTCAAATTTGGGTTTTCTTTACTTGTTTGTCTATCAGTTTACTCTATATAATAGTAGTAGTTAGTTTATTTAAAACACGAGAAACTTTGTGAATTGGATTTCATGGAAATATCAAAAAACATTGTTTAAACATTTTTCTTTTCTTTAAATATTTGCAATAAACGATTCTTATACGTTTTTCTCTTTCTCCTTCACGAAAGGTTATTTAAATAACAACAACTTAAACGTAGTAATATAATCTAAATCACGTTTTATTTCCTTCCTCATTCTAAAAACAAGGAACAATTTGAATACCATTTTACTCTAGGTATTATTATTATTATATCTAGTAGTATATGCGTTGAGTATATATATAAATGTGTGTAAAAACACGTGGTTTTTATTCTAATTATAATTACAATTTGTAATTTACCAAAAAGAACAAGTAGCACAACTTGCTAATTGACTAATTTGCAATGCATCTTTGTGTAATATAGGTTTGGTTGTTTCAGTAAATTTTAGCCGTGTGCGTGAATACAACTCCGTAGTCGATCTTTATGCTAAATAGAGGTTTTATTTCAAATCTGATTTCACTTTAAAAAACACACATAACCTTTTAATAAAACACGTGCCAACTTGGAAGTAACACACTTCCAAAAACTCTTTATTGTTTATTTACATTTTCATGTCACATGGTCTAGTTTTATCTAAGTTATCTTGAAGCATCAAGAAGAAAATGTTTTTAATTCTACTTTTTACATCTGACACATTCAGGCAAAAGGAGCAGGCACATGGAAAGAATAAATGATTAGCCAGCCACTAGGCCACTACGTTCTGGCACTAATATTATTTTAATAATAATATTATTTGTATTATATACATCATCATTATACAATATATTAATTAGGTTTTAATATAATATTAAAAATAATCTTTTTTCCTATTACAAGTGCATCACATGAAAAAAAAAACATTATATTTTGTACTTTTACTATGTATAACATAGCAGTACTTGTTATTACATAATAATTCACACTATACTACAACTACACTTTAATATATGCAAGGAAATTTTTGTTTTTATTTTGCCAACGGAGAAACCCCATCGAACTGCTGCTGTGTCTTCCTTCCTGTAACTTAAAAAATGTCAAAATGTAACTTATATCTTAATTCAAAGCTGCTCAGCTAAAAAAGCTAAACTAAAGAGCCAAACCTGTATAAGCGTATTGGCTGTACATATTTATAAGAGTTTTTTAGACAATCTTATGGGAAAGTGCAGGGAATTTTGCTTCCAATGTTATTTTACACAGAGGTATACTTATTCAAGCAAAAGGTATACTTTTATTGCACGGTGCAACTAAAATTGCATGAAAAATTGCGTAGTAGTATAAGTCTAATGTTATAGAGACAGAAGGGGTTTTTCTTTAGCTAAGTTACACTCAGCCTATAGAGGCACTACTGTGTGTTTTGTGTGCAATTCATTGATGCAATGTTACCTTGCAATATATAACAACATTTACTAGAATCATTAACCCAAGTAGAAA
This sequence comes from Isotoma viridis, assembly GCA_034696425.1. Lineage (NCBI taxonomy): Eukaryota > Metazoa > Arthropoda > Collembola > Entomobryomorpha > Isotomidae > Isotoma > Isotoma viridis. The sequence continues at coordinate 23,275 of JAQGAA010000380.1, forward strand.
TAAACAAGTTGGATTTTTTAAAGACTATTTACTTTACTTTGCTTTAAGAGTCACGAGAGTTACTTTTCCTTTGGGATAATAATAATAAATAGACTTTCACGTGTTTGTTTTACTTATTTTTAAACTATTACTGAAACTAGTATCTAAACTATATAACAACATGGTTTATGTTCGGGCTTGCATGCAGTTATATTAAACTTATTTCTATTTCAGGTCAAAATTTTGTATTTTAGAGGATTTTGTAATTAGAGTTATTTTTAATGCGTGTAAAAATCTAAACTGCATGAAGTAACTTTTTTTCCATTCGTTTGAATGTTTTTTTGTAAATCTTAATGAATATTCTAATTTAAATGCATGTTTCTTCTTTTGAAGTAAAGGATTGTTGGAGTGTTGAATGGTTAAAAGAGATTTTGAAATTTCAATATTCTCTTACACTATTATTATAATACCGAATAAAGGTGGAATTATTAATATATGGATTGCATACAAAACACACAGTAGTGCCTCTATAGGCTGAGTGTAACTTAGCTAAAGAAAAACCCCTTCTGTCT
>JAQGAA010000381.1:0-23785 GCA_034696425.1 Isotoma viridis
CATTCTGTAATTGATCTCCAACCTCTATACCAAGAGTGGACTTCTAATTCTATTCCATCTTTGAACCTGAAGAAATATTCGATTCATAATGTTTTACTCTCAATAGTTTTAATTATGATTGTTATCAAAGATAAATAATTTAATTATTAAATTAAAGCCATAAATACGATGCCATACCATGTTATCGTAGGACGGGGATTTCCAACCGCTGTGCATAAAAATACAATTTTTCTTCCAAGCTCATAGTCCATTTCAAAATTAGACGATTTAATGATTCGTGCTCCCTGAAACGTAATTAAAATTGAAATAAGAAGTCTGAATGAAAAAATAATTCCTCAAGTTAAAATATTTACAATAAAAATTAGATTACTTCACACATTTTCTCAATCACAATCGTCAACATCAACTATGTCATCTTTCTTAATCAGCATTAAAATTACTTACCTTAATATCCAATTCTAGGTGTCTGTTATTAACATTTTATAACTAAATTGTAAAAATGCCCTTAAAACAATTTAACTGCTCAAATTGCAAAAAAACTTACATCCGGATGATGGTAATAAAGTTCTGAATCCATATTTCGATAGGAAATAGCTTGATGAAGGTTTTTATCCGATCCATACCTGTCGAATTTACCTCTTGTCCTAACACTCGAGGGCATAACCTCGCATGCACTCAAGACAAGAGTTAAAGTTACTAATGATTCTAATCTTCTAATTATTGGTATCATTTTTCGATTTTTCTGTCTCTTCAAAAGACACTTAAAATTAAAAGTAGTGACTCTTCTCACTTGGTTAATACTAGAACAAAACTCAGATTTAAAACAATCTCGTGTGTATCTCTTTTTATACAAAAGATTTCCGCAGCATTCCAGCTCACGCATGTATTCATGTTAAGCTCTTAATTAGACTGATCACACTGATCAGTTAAAACTAGTATGAGTTAACAACAAGAAGAGAGTGGACAATACAAGTAGGTTTGAAACGCATAAATAAAAAGTAAACAAATAAATTTATAGGAAGTCACAACAAAGTTATAATTAGGAAGTCATTTATTAAAGAGCGTTTTTTGCTCTTCCGTTTATGGAAACTTCTACGAAGTTTTCACGCGTTAAGGTTTAATGTTTAATATGATATAAATGCCCTTTTTAAAACTTTTTTTTTTAAACGTTAACAAAAGCATTAAAGCGTGAGCTTAGGGGATATGCATTCTAGGCGGTGGGATTGTAACTGCAACATCTGCATCTAATTTGTTTCATCTCATTCCGTCAAAGATTGCAAGGCTTATCTGTATTTGATATTTTGCGGTAGTAAAATAATTAGTATCACGCATAATTGAGGTTAGCAAGTTAAAACAGCTAAAAATTTGTTAAAAAACAAACGCATGGATATTTCGTATGTCTGCTATGCTTATTTCATACAAAACAATTCCGTTCGAACTTTGGTCATTACGTATAAAAGAAATGAAAACAATTATATTCTCTGTATTACGTCTAAATACAATAACAAGATGAATACGATAATGATTCATCTTTCTAATGAAAAAACATTTCTATATATTATTACCATTGTCACACACAGTGACATTACTACAAAATCCGCATTTTTGGTTTGTTAATCTCTGAAAAGGGTGGAAAAGGGATCGAAGAGATATTTTTTGCAGGGAATGGAAGAGCAGTGATTTCCCAGATTAATAGTTCAAGGTCAACATTGTCAAAAGGTTGTAGGGTAATTTCAGGAGAAGAGCATATGGACCATTATAAGCAACAGACATTGTTTTAATTACTTTTGACTTACTATCAAATCCGTGGTGGCCGTATAATTTGTCTTCGCTTGCTGCAAAAAAGCTTAAAATCAATTCACAAAAAAATAATAAGCTTTAAAGTGTTCTGCTTTATTTTATCCGAATATTTTTGCAGAACTCTGGCTAGCTTCTGCTGCAGAGAAATAATTTCCCCATGGAGTGCAAATTTATAGCATAGTATAAAGATTTTTTGTTAAAGGCTTTATTATTTTATGTCTGTGCATTTTTACTCTGCAATTTGATTAAAAGCCAAAAACTGGGGAAAGGAAGACAATTAAACTTAGTTGTACAGACTTTTGAGACTGATTAAAACAGAATTGTAAGATTTACTTGACAGATGTTTCTTCACATAATAACTAGAATATTTTATTACACTGACTTTTACAACACCAATTTACGGAAATCCCCCTGATTCATTCATAGAACAGGATGACCAGGATGGATTTCAATCAAAATAGAGTAAACCTCATTCATTGTTACAATATTAAAATATTAATATCATGTCCCATTGAGTTCCATTCAGTAAACTAGTAAACATTTAAAACGGTGACAAGCTTATCTCTAAAATGTTGCTTTAATCATCCTTTTGATAATGCAATATCCAATACTTGCACAAGACTCGTATATGGAGGCAGTTTAAAGTAAAATCAAATAATTAATTTAAATTTTTAAAATTAACCAATAAATTAATTACAATATTTATAGGAAAATGCTCAATACGATACGATGCCATCATTATCGCATCGTGGCAAGTACTATAAACATTCATAATGGTTGGGTGCGTCGTGTGTATTAATTAGAACAGACCCTCGAAGGATTGTAATTTACAAATCAAACTTAATTTGTTCGAAACTCTCGGGTTATTTTTTTAATTTGAAGAATTAAAAGTCAAACTTATACTTTCAGTTATTTAAATTATGTATTGCATCCAATAGATTATAAATGCATCTATATTTATATTTTTAACATCTAACCATCAATAAAATTACTATAAATAATTGACATTCCCCATTCCAGAGTTATAAAAGGCCATAGAAGTAGATATTATATTATGTATAAAAAGGCATATCAAACGTACGTCCGTAGGTTTCATAAAACGATGGAAATTAAATTCAATACAGTTTCAATAATATGATCCCGGCTCAACTAACTTTAACTTTCCGTTGCATACAAAAAACCTTTTCAATACGATCTCTCCATAAACATAATAATAACATCATTAACACTCTTCTACTTCAAAAGCCCAATAATAAGTACAAGTTGCCTTTTCAATAATATCATTTCATGATTTCATATATCGCTTCCTCTCTTCTCTTGACATCCAAAGAGCATATGAATGCATGGAGACACATTTATAACGATGATGACATATGGATTAAACACTGCCGGATACATGAACAACCACTAATATACTGCCACTACTACTGTTTTATGATATGAAAGAAAAGGTAAAAGCAATTAGTGCAGTATCACGTAATATTACATTTTATTTATCTTTATATTTGGAACAAAAGAGATAAGGAAATGAGATAAAATAAGACTTGTTTTGTATGCTATGGGCTTTTCTGGGTTGTTGGAAAACATTCAAAAGTTCAGTATTGAATTGAAATTGTTATTTCAATCAGGAACAAAAATGTACTCTCGGCTTTCGAAAATAAATAGAATAGAGCGATTTGTTGCTTTAAATATTGTTTGGAAATATTGTTGTGGATTTTAGTGTGTATTTGTTTGTAATATTTTAACTGTTTAACAATGGAGGATCGTAACGAACCTAATAGAATGTCTTTGGTTAAACGACGGAACTCGTTTTGTAAGTTTTACTTTATGCCGTTTTATGGGGTTTAATGTAATTGTTGCATTAGATTAAAGTAAAATTGTTTTGTCTTATTAAATTAATCTATCAAATTTTTATTTGAATTTAATAATAAATTGATTGAGCTAAGTTAAAAATGGATTATTATTTTATTAAGGGAAAATGCTTCGAACGATGTTCATACCAAGGCGAGTTTTCAATTCACTGGGAGCTTGTGGTGGAATTAAAGGTTAGTAGCATTTAAAAAATAATTTTTTATCAGTATTACCTTTCAAACAGTAATTCAACTAGATCCCCTGGGGATTTTATCTTAATACCTTAAATTGCTTACGAAATAAGCATGCACAAGAAGGAAAAGGGAAGAATAGGTTTAATGTTTAGAATCCACAATGAAAATCAACCTTTAAAAACTAAAACTTTTTCCAAAACTTGTAGGAAAGCGTCGACGACGACTTGAAAGGTCATTACGTCATCAAGGTCAAGCTCCATTAACCCGAGAATCATTAAGGCACCAATCTTCAATTCCACCCCCAGAAGAAAGCCAAAGTACTATTACTACTACTGCCGTAATCGAAAATGCATTTCAGAACTTAGGAATTTCCTCAACAGAAACCCAAGAACCATCCAGAGAATCTGAGAATCAGACAAACAATCCTGACACAGGTCATACAATCCAAACTGAGCTCATTTGTCAACAAAATGTGACGAATGTCCAAGAAAATTACCAAGAAACTCCTCAGGAAAGTAGAAACAATAGTGTGGACAGTAGTACTAGCAGCACTAATACAATAGTACAAAGTGTGGGTAATTGTAATGATGAAGAGATTCAGGTTGAATTGTCTATCTGGAACAATTATTCTAATCATCCTATGGATAATAATGGGAGTTCTGTAGATGACTCGGTTAATTTAAGATGTAATGATGAAAGTAAAAAAGAAGAGGAGGAGGGTGTGGTCAGAAGACGAAAGAAAGCTGAAAGTGTGGATTCCTTGATTACAAATGAATTTCATGGGTGGAGGAAATCTTCTATTGAAGTTGCTTCGGATCCACCTACAACTTTGAGTATGGAATTCTTATTGTACAAATGGCTCGCATTGCCATTTTCTATTGCTGAACTTAAAAATTTAACTGCAAGTTAGATGATCTAGCATTCATAACTTTAGGATATCTAATATAAACTAGCGAGCTAATTTTAATTCAAGGGAATTCGAAAATCAACTTAATAATGAGACAAAAGATGAAAAACAAAAATTTTTCAACAATTCAATTAAAAATAATAATTTTAATAGTAAAAAATAAATTCTTTAAATAAATTTAAATGTATTAATTCTTGTGTAAACAATTAGGATGGATCCCTAGTGGACTTCAAGTAGGAGATAGAGTAATGTGGGTGACTGATAATCAACCAGAACGAGCAATTGTTAAATGGATTGGAAAAATCAGAAGGGAATTTTACGCTGGAATTGAATTCGTAATATCATTTTTTTCAATTGAATTTTTCATAAACATTTTTGGAGTATGTTTAAGAGTATGATTTTTTAATTGCCTTAATTTGTTTAGGAACGGTGCATAGGAAACTCTTCCGGGTTATATGGTTACGGGACAGGGTTGTACCAAAGACTTTTTACCTGTGACTTGGGATACGGACGTTTTGTTCCTGTTACAGAACTCGTTCTCTACTCTGACTTTCATGACAAAGGCCTTAAAGCTGGTTTCATTTGTGTCATTTGTAGAGATGATTTCTTGGAACTGCCTGACTTAGAGGCTGCTGGAGAGGGACATATGGTTGCTACTAAATGTGGACATCTTTACCATGCATATTGCATTGATCAGTGGTTTTCAAAGAGTAAAGTTCTTGGGTAAGGTTAAAGTTCATTTTAAATGTCTTATAAGTTGCATGGAAGTTTACTACTTAGCAATTAGCAAACAATCGTGTTTTGTTTTACTTATAATATATTGTTCCATTGACGAAGCTAACCTATTAAGTGGTGTTATTTAATGATATTCGTAAAATCAGTATTTGGTCTTACAATTTAAGATTATAAATTATTTTTTTATTTTTTTAATTAACAATGATTTGAAAAGAAGCTGGAAGTTTTGATTTACCTTACTTTTTACTGTAAATTGACAATCGACTCACGGAGATTGATTTTCAATTGCTTATGAACATGAAGTTGTTTAAGCAATTGGGTTGTAGAGGCCTAGTCAGGTTTGATACTGACACTGACTCAGATTTTTGTTCTTCCATGCATTAAACGCCTAATTCCTTGATGACGCTTGACATCTGAATGGTTGTGTTGTTTTGTAAGCAAGAATATCACTTTGCCAGTGAGGCTTTAACAGCTTAGTACTGATTAAAACGAAACTAACAAAGGATTAGTCAAGCTTATCTAGTCCATATGTTTAGTAGGGAGTTTTGTTTGATAAAGATCTTCAGCTCATCTTAAGAGATGTTGATGGCTTACTTTGAAACGACAAAAGGTGACACGTATCCAAAAAGAACTTAATACGACCGAGTCTTCAGAGGATATTTATCACCTACTGTACATTTCAATATCATTTTAATTTATCTTAATTTCCGGTGATCAAGAGACCAAGGCTGGGTGTAATTTATAATCTTGATTCCACTTGTTGCAGACTGGGTAAAGCATTTTTGCAAATTCGGTGTTATTTTGTTTGTCCTCCTGGGATAATGAGAAGATTAAGATTGATGGTATTATGTTGTAAAGTGAAATGACAATAGACACGAATTCAAACTGGTGCTAGTGATAAAGTAAAACTGACTAGCAACAATGAACTCGGTGTGGATTGCACATTTCAAAAATTTATACTTTTCCAAGACACGTCTAAGAAATGAATGATATTTAACTTGGTGAATTCATTTTGTTTTTATATTCGGTCTATCTTTCAAAAAGCGTTTCTTTTAATTTCTCAAAGGGATACTTATTTTACTTTAGCTACTCCAGAAATGTCAAATAAGGATCCTCCTTTAAATCAAATAGCATTTTATACGACTTATACTATACCTTAACCTTATACTCGAAGCATTTACACATAAATACTTGTGCAGTATGTATACTTATATCATAAATGTGTCGGAATTAGAATATTTATCAAAACAAATGTGGAAATTTTGACATAATGTTATTAAAGTTTTTGTGCTCTATTTATTACCAAAATAAATTTTACATGAAAGTGATCCTAGGATTTTAGAGCAAAGAGTAGAAGAGTGGAATTACTTGTTTAAGACGGTATTAAGATTCTCCACTACCCTTTTGATATAAAGCTATTTTTATAAGTAGCTTTCTTTGGTTGACCTGATTTTTCTTATTTGTGACTCATTCCAACGGTTTCAAACCATATATGGGAATTTTCTTTTGTATTGCAAAATATAAGCAGAAAAATAATCAGAGACATTACTCACTAGGAAATAAGTTAATATTATACACGATAACAAATAACATGTTTCGTTTTAAAATTTCAGTTTCCAAAGGTGAAGCAATTTAAGTTGGGTACCTAATCATAAATCTATAGCAAGTATAGCATAGAAAGAATTGACGTTTCTTTTAATTTTGACATTTTTAATACATTTATAAAGCGTATTGCAGGATATTATTACTATTTTTTATCAAAATTAAGTAATCTCATAGCATGTAAAGTACCTAATGGTATCTAGTAATTTCAAGAGATTGTGTGGATTGGTTATCATAATCATGATTAGTGTTCTATTTTCACATAACATTATATTAAAAATTTAATTACAGTTTTAAAATATTGTAAGTTGGAAAATCCAATCAATCTCTAGACTCATTTAGGAATATAAAAGCAATAATAGTTTACATACAAAATATCAACAACTTGATTACATATATTAATTTTTAGTACAATTCATTAAACTTTAGTCTTTCAGTTGACATTAGAATTAATAAAAATTAAATTATCCTTGTTATATTTTTGTGTTTCCCTTGAAGGAAAACTCCTCACAATTTTTTAATTCCATAAACTAACAATTTAACTTAACTCCATGAAAATACAATACCGCTAAAGCAGGAAAAATGAAAAACTCCTTCGATGTAGACCTTCTGGAAAAAAACCAATGCTTCTTAAATTTTTCCCAATTTTAATAATGTTAATTATATGTTAAAAAATATAATAATAATAATATTTATAATAATTAATTATAATAGTCTTTCTTATTTTATATTCTAGCCATCATTGTCCCCATTGCCAACAATTGATTTACTTGGATGAGATCATTCGACTATTCCCTGCTCAAGTGTGACTGACGAATATGATCAAAAGCTTAAAATCGTATCAAGGATCTTTTCAATTAATTAGTCACCAACTCTCTCGGTTGAATGCACAAATCTACGCAATCTAAAATTGGACTTCGGTCTTATGAAATCAAAATTGTTTTTTAATGTATTTTGCTTATTGTGGTTTTTTCATGTTAAAACTAGCTATTGATTTTTATCATTTATTCTTGTAATATCTGGAAGAATCTAGTTATAACAATTGTTTTTGTTGGGATACCCTCAACCGCAAGAGGAAATTTTTATATTTTGTAATTTCAATGAATATTATGTCTGAAAAGAAGAATATGTGCATTTTCACCACATATATGGGCTTAAAAATTCTTAAAATCTACACCAAGTTTTGTTTCTCATTCTAATGTTTTTGTATGAAATTAGTCATTGTCTAGAATAAAGATGTATCATTATATTCTGTACCTAAAATATTTAAAAATACTAAATTCATTATACCACAATTATGTTTATTAGTAGTTTGAAAAGAAACTCTTATTTGTGGTTCCCCTTTATTCTCCAGCTGGATTCTATTATCTAACCATATTTAAAGAATTTATTGAAAAGAGTGGGAACTAATTAATATTTTATACAATAAACCAACTCAAAATATAATTTTATATGTACAGGCTTTTAATCAAATTTTGTCTAGTCAGTGGTTTCCTTTTCATTTGCACTATTTGGAATAAAACTCCTTATATAACATGAAACAATACAATATATTCAAGTGATGGACAACAACTAACATTTTATGACGACATTATGCAGAGCAATTAACTTTTCAGGGTTGCGTTCGAAGAATTAAGCAAAATTTGATTCATACTTTGATACGCTAAAAAGATAAAGCACAAATATAAATTAATATTTTAGCAAGAATTACCATCAGAACCATTTCAGTTCTTACGGATTGAAGAACAAGTTGCAAAAGAAGGAAAAACTTCGAAAATATAAATTGTTTTACCTTTCGGCTACAATACAAGTTTTTCTTTGATAATTTCTTAAAAAAGTGAAATAGTTTTTTTTCGTAACAGTTACAAAGACAGTTTTTAAAAAGTTTTTAGAACAATCAAGTTTTTCTAAAATATTATGGGTGGATCCATTAGAATAGTTCATTTCACTGAATGTCTTTACAAAAAGCATTACGCAAGTGAAAAACATTCTAAACCTTTATAAACATTTTTAAAATTTTAGAAACATTTTTTTTATTTTGAAGTTTAGTTTTTAATTTTCAATTTGGAACATTTTTTGTTGTTGAGTAAAAACTCCAACAAGTTTCACAAGTGCTTGAGTGTCCTATAAATATATCCCAAAGTGATAATGTTGAAACATCGATTCCCTCGTCAGGCTTCAAGCTCAATTTCCTCAATTAAAGAACTCAGCTTAAGTTTAACCAACCTAAGCAAAAAGCCATCCCTACCTTCGTTCAATTCATATTTAGATTTATATGAAAATGTTGAATCTGAGCCACAAATTGGAAGTACCACTGGTAGTCTACCTTCTTTTGAAAGTGTAGAAGAAATTTCTAACAATAACTACAATAAACCATTGTTTCTTAAGTCTATATTGCACAAAGGGCAAAATGAATTGCGAAGAAGGTTTGAGAAAGTTGGATTTAAGAAAGAGGTCAATGTCAGTGTGGACAAAGAGGAACATGCTTTTGAAAGTGTGACATCAAATCAAAAAATAGAAAAGGAACCAACTGTGATTCCAGACCCTCCTGAGAGGAGTAATGTCACAGATATTTTGAATGATCTCAGGAGAGGAAATAATCTCGAGAAGTTTTTAGAAAGTCATGGGCTCTCTACTAATGGGATAAATATTCCTCATTTGAAAGCTGCATTTGAGCAATTTTTGTCTAAACAGACTGCTAAACAAAAAGGTAAGCTTTTTCTAAATTCAGAATAACTTACAAATTTGACTTATCAATTTAAAACAACAATTTTTTCGGAAATTTAGGATAACCTATACATAATATAACATTTTATTCGTACACAGAAATCGCAAAATGGGAACAAAAGCTGAACGATTTAAAGGAATTGACTGATGATAAAAAGCTTGAGAAATGGCTTGAAAGCTTGGGCGTGCCTGCTTCAAAAGTGCCACTCCCACTTATCAAAAATGAAATCAAAAAGTATTTTGAAGCTCCGCAAAAACCTGTTCAAAATACAATTAGCTCGACTTTAGGTATAAATCAGTATAAATAATAAATGTTAACAGAAATGAGATGAATAAGATATTTGAAAGTACAAAAACTTTAAACAAAATATTTTTGTTAACCTTTAGACCAGCCACATTGGGGCAAGAAGGCAAAGGGGAGCCATGACACAATTTATAAGGTCAATTTTTATGAAGAAAGTGAAAGCGATGATGACACATTAACTGTGGGTTCCAGAAAAAGTCTTTCTAATCCTGAGTTGGAAAGTTTAACCAAGGATGAACCAATTATACCAAGGATTAACTATTCACAGCGTTACGCTAGGTGTGAACCTATTGAAGAGTTCAAAGGTTAGTTTGCTATGAATTAAGAATTTAATTAAGTGTGGAGCATTTAAAGAGTCAGAAATTTTTATAAGTCAATTTTTAACTTAATTTAGGACGCTCATTGGTTTATCAAGAGCACACTCTCCCTCATAAACTCTGGGAGGATTTTAAAGGTTCGTTTTTTGAAAAGCTAATTATTTTTTAAATACCAAAAAACTTTAAATAATAATAAATATTTTAAATCTTAAAAATAGATATGAGCCCAGCAAAACAAGTAGCAATCGTAGTGGGTATAACCGTTGTGGCTGCTGGAGTTGGATTTGTCAGTACAAGAATTTTTATGTTGTGTAAGTAAATACTATAGAAAATATTATTAGATTATAATTAAACTCTGACCCGACTCACCCTTATAATATAAATCTTTAAACAACGCTTACAGTGTTACCTACAGCATTCGGATCAATGAATGGATACTGGACAGACGTTTTCGCACAATGGTTTATTCAGCGTCAAGATACATCATATCATATGCTTAGTCACACAGCATTAAATGCCAAGCCTTTATCTTACACTTGGGCAAATCAATACATTTTATGGAAATATTGTTAATCATTAACTTTGACACTTGACCCCAGCCCTTTCTCTAGTACACAGAAGTATCACTTGGATAACTGGCTTTTTGAAGTTGACAATCGTCTTGACACAACTGACCTACTACTCTTACTACTACTGCCAGCTTTTTCTTGTTCTCGTAATTTTAAGTTTATTGCTTGAAATCGAAGTGTTAATCTTCGATGAGATTTCATTTGTTGCTAAAATTGAAAAAAAATGAATAAAAATATTAAAAATTTACAAAGATTTGTTTTTAAAACAAAGAATTTGCTATCTACCTCTTTTTTAAAAGCCATTCGAGCTTTGTATTCCATCCGAGCTATAGCAATCTTCACCCAGTAGGGTACATTAGGAATGACTGTGTTGATTCCTAGTTTCAATGTAACTAGTAAATGCTCGCATACAACAATTAACAGAAAGAAATATTCATCACTGACATTTGCAAACCATGGGTTGGATTTTAGATCAAAGGATAATGCGATTAGAGCACAGTTTGTCATTACTGAAAGAAACCCCATGAGTTCAAAAGCCACCTAAAATAAATTAAGTCAGAAGTAAGGTTTCGAAATTTCATAGAAAAATTTCCGAAATTTTGAAACTATTTTGGAAAATTCCCTACCTGCCATGTACCAATATCCTTAGTCCTGTTGGGTATAGGTCTTTGAAATACTTCACACAATTTGAAGACATTTGCCCATATTAAAAATATATTTGCAACTGCAGCAATAGCAGCAGCTATGGGAAATACGGGTGAAAATAGAAATATGTAACCGAATTGGGTATAGAGTTGAAGATAGTCGTCAAATGATCCCTGGAGATGTTAAAAATTTCAAATTCGAGCTTTTTTTTTAAATTTAATTTTTAAGTTTGAAGATTTTTTACTTTTGTTCTGGAAAAATTATGTTTTTTATCATAATTTTACCCTATAAGGATCCATTTTTCCCTCAATCCTTGACATTTCAATCCTTAAGTCTCCTTTGTCTAAAGCTTCCAATCCAAAATTTTCTGGGACCCATGACGATCGCTTAACTGCTGATGGTGTTTGTTCGGGTAATTTTGCTGGTTTTGGTGTAATTTTTAGTAATTTCTTTGCTTTTGAATCAGCATTTTCTAAAAGGGACTCCATCTAATAGTGACAAAAAGAAGGGTTTAAAAATTGAATTTAAAAATCAGGAAAACTTTGAACAATTATAAAATTTAAAACTATTTACTTTTGCAGAAGTTTTTCTAATAAACAAAGGAAGAATAGCTTCTTGGCATATCACAATCATATGCATAATGATAAGCATGATGAATAATTGCTGTAGAAAGATAAAAGGAGGTCAGGATGTCAAAGGTCATTCCGATCTTGGAGTTTCTGATAAAAAAAAAGTATAAAATAGAAAATACTTACACTTTTAAGCATTTCAAGGTCTTGAAGAATGAACGCGATGTAAATTTGAGACATGAAGTTGTTAACAAATTCAAACGCAACAAGTTTAGCCACTCTGTGCTTATCATGTTGCACTTGAGTTCTGTGATTTTCTGTAATAAAATTATCATTTTTAACATGAACAAAATGGGGTTATCGATGATGCAAGAATGTACTGATCATAATAAACGTTCAAAGTACCCCATTCGGTCAACATATCAGCAAGCTTCCGATAATACTGAGTCATTACAGCGACAAGAACAGCGTAGGTTATTGAGGCAATAAATTTCACAACGTATCCTGTCCACGTGCCCTGATAAGCTTCTTTGTAGGGTTTAAGGGTTGCTTCTGCTTTGAAGTAATACCACATTACCATGAAGGCCCCACCCATGCAGGTCAAAACTAGAGGCAAGGATACCATGTAAACCTATTGAGAGAAACATTATATATAGATTTTTTGATATTGTAGGTCATAGGTCATTTTTAACCAAAAATCGGGAGACAATTCTATCATAGTAATCTCCCCAACTATCATAATTTCATCGAACAAAGAAATCAAATCTACATTATGCACTTGATTTTTAATTTTCGTACAGTGTATGAAATGGTGTCAAAAATCCATCAAAATATAAAAAAACACCTTAAATTTTTAAAAAACATTTTAAAAATAATTTCAAAATGATCACGAACTTTCAACTTAGTCTTCCACCAAGGGTACTTGGGTTGATACTGACCAGTAACAGGATCAATTGACAGCTTCCCTTTGTAATCTAACCTAGGTTCTTCCCATCGATTCATCCTAAGTGTTCCCCATATATAAGCCAACTCTGAGCATTTGCGCTTCCAGTATTTTAATATCATTGTAACCCAGATAAGGTTAAAAATGCAGAAAAATACTATGTAAGTTTTTTTGTCAATAAAGCTTTCTGGGACGAGAGCCAATATTAGAGCTATGAGACCTGGTGGAATGAGACAACATGTGTAGAATGCACTAAATGTAAAGTATAGGGTTATTGCTTCTCCAAAATATCTTCGAAGTATTTCTGTAAATAAATAGATTATAAGAATTAATTGGGGTTTAATTGATAAGAATATAAATTGACAGATTAATTTAATAATTGAAGGGAAAGATAAGAACTTATCAATAAAACTTACCGAAAGGTTCCGGATTCCAAAAAGCCCAAAACCAATTGGTTCCAAGTATTTCCGATAAATCCTTTACATCGTGCAATGGATAGTATGCATTAATCAAACGTTCTCTAACATAAATTTGAACTAAAAAGTATACAAATAAATAAAGGTTATCATCAATGGATATGCGCTTATCTTGATAATAATAAAGGTATAGCTGGTACTAAAGTTTAGTATTAAAATGCACTAACATATCGATTGACCAGAATGCAAAGTAAGTTTAGGATATCCAGGTACATTCGGTTCACCCGGAAGTGCTCTGATATTTTGTAATTCATTCAAAATAATTAATTCTTTCTCTGCCGGAGTTATCAAATCTTCTAGAAGTATTTCTCCGTGTAAAAAGCAATCTATTTCCCGAACTTGGAATTCCCTAAGGTATCCTCTCTCATCGGTCTTTTTCAGTTCGAGAAATTCTGCTACTTCGAGTATACGAATTATAGTTGCTGTCACATGGAGTATTACTAGAGTCTTAACAAATTATCAAAAAGTTATTAAAATGTCAAAAGGTCTAATATTTCTGAAAATTTTAATTTGAATCATTTTGGAAAACAAACCTCGCCATATTTCCCTTGAAAAGGTTCACACCGAACCATAAGCTCTGCTCCACCATGAGACTTTTTTGTAACGATTTTATGCACAAGCCATGTAATTGCTTCTGGATTGATTTTAGGATGTAGACGAAGGACTAAGTATGTAGGAGGAAAGTGACCTTTGTCCTCTTCATCATCACGTGTTTCATCAGAAGTGTCGGAATCTGCTTCTTTGATATTTATTAAATCTGCCCACTTTCCAATCTCTTCGTCTTCCCCTCCAGCGTCTCCAACATCTATGTTTTAAGTTGGTGAATAATAAGCGTGTGTGTAATTAAGATTGGTCAAGGGTCATTTTAATAACTTGTTAATAAGTAAGGGATTTGCCTGCAAAGCTAGATCCTGCTGTTGAGTAACCATCCAGTTCTATTTTGGTAGAATGAGTATCTGACTCCATGTGTATTATTACAGAAAACTATGACTTGAGTAGAATCTTAGCATTTTGACATAATTTAGATACAATTTTTATAAAAATTTGGGGATTCAGGGTAATTTTCATTAATTATCAACTTGAGTATACAGTTATCGTTTCCATGAAACAAAATTGTATGATTATGAAATTTGATAACTACTCTACGGATTTTCCAGTATCTGTAGAGTTTAGCAAATTTTAATAAAGATGGTTAACATTATCTGAAGGCGCTTAATCTTCATTAATATTTTTAAAAACATTTGTATGAATTTCAATAAATTTAACAATGGTGTTTATACAATTTTTCATAAAAATATATTTAGTATTATTGTTTAATTCCAATTTGAAATATATTTTATTTTATAGTTTATTACTTTATATGTTGGTACATACGTATGTATGCATACATGGAATCGTTTGCAATGTGACAATTTTGGAAAGAATATATTTTAAAATGATTTTTCATATTAAATCATATTTATTTCATATTACCAAAAGAATAGTATATCATTTAGCATCATTTAATATTTTAACAAGCTGAAAACATTAAAAGTATTAAGCTATTTAGCATTTCCATTTTCTGCATCTATTTGTTCTTGAAGCTGAAGTGGGAGTTGGTCTTTGTCCATAACATCCATAAGCATAGGTTCCCATTCGTCTATGTCCCCCATTAAAAAAGTATGTTCTTTAGTCGTTTCACTCAACACAGGTTTCACTAAGCTGAAAACGATGTTAAATACTCCTGGAGCTAAATAAAACATAACATTATTTAACATCTTAAAAATTGTAGTTTTTATAAACAAAAAAAACGCACATAATTATTAAAACTTACTATTTACAGTTACAATTTGGTATCCCAAATTAGGGTACTGTTGCTCAAATGTATTTGCCAAAGCTAAGTAAACGGACATGCCTATGAATTTCAAAAACAAAATTAACTGTTTAAATACTTCGTATAAATTGACTGAGTATTATTAATTTTCATAATTTTGTTTTGAAATTAACATACAAGAAAAACATGCTCCTCGGAAATATCCGAAATCATTTAAGTCAATCAATATAAAGTATTGTGTTATTTTTCTATTTGTTTCATATCTTTTGTACACAAGATTCGCAACTTCATCCAGCATTTTTTTAATGTAACGCTCGAAGCGCTCTTCTTTTCCTGATTTTGTCCCGGCTTTTACATCCCAAGCACCCAGATTTATGAACAGCACTGAAATTAATTAAGTTAAATCATTTGATTCTGGCAATTTAAATACCTTTGAAATTTAAAAAATAATGAATAAGCAATGCTTTTGAAATCTAACCTAAGAAGTTAATGAAAAAAAAAAACCATATGAAAACTTATAGCGGTAGGAAATCCCCGTAAGTTGAAAAATCTGTTGTAATTTTCAAAAGATTCATATTTAATTTTAAAAAATTACCAGGTTGTCCTAAATGATCAACTCCATCCAAGTTGTAATAATAATTTGCTACAAGGTCTGACCAATCTTCTTTATGAATGTTTTTAATGTTTTCATCCTTCCTCCAATGTAAATGCTTAATAGTAAACAATAGTTATGGTAATTTTTATTAATTGCTTTACATCACGAGAAGAATGAAACGAAGCGTATTTTGTATTTGATGTATACCTCTGTAAGCAATCTGTCTGCTTCGTCTATATTGTAGTCGGCAACTGCGAACCATTTCACAAAAGAAATTAACTTAAATTGTATCATGATAATAACTTAACGGGTTTTAGAGTATTTAGCGGGGGGAAGGGTTACCTTTAAGCCATTTCACTAGGAAAACGTCATGTTTCAAGTGATGCTCATCAACAATTTTTGTTTTGACAATATTTCTAAACTGCAGATTAAAAAACGCATTGAAATAAAATATAGTTTTTAATATTATTTTAAAACCTTGTTGCAAAAACCCATTTAAAAATGCACTTACTAATAACTTTAACTAACCTCAGTCAAAGCTGATCGTTGAGTATCCGTTAGATTAAGAACATGTTCTTCTAATACCTCCAGTTTATTATCGGATATTCCATTTTCTCCCACTCGCAATGATCCCACTACAGGTTTCCAATTCGGTTTTGAAGGAAATAAAACATGAAATATGACGTATCCTATAAAAACTGAGAATATTAGTGTAACAATTGTGCAAATACATTTGCAAGCTCGGCAAGTCTTCTTGTTTCTTTCCATGATTGTTCTGAATTGAATACGAATATAATAATTTGCAAATTGCAATAAAATAAAAAAACCTTCTTCTCAATTTTTTATTTTACTATAACAAATTTAATTGCACATCTTGTCTATCATTTGTGCCGGCTTGCATGATACAAAATATAAAATTACATGCGTATGTGTGGTAATAATTTAATCGAATACACATAAAAACTTGCTTTATTACTTTTTCACACAAAACAGGTTTATCAATGTCATATACAGCAGGGTATTAAAAAACACCTTGATGAAAAAAGGGGCAAATAATGACAAAAATTATGACAACCTATAATAAATAACAAAAGAGCATAGGTAAGATGATAAGGATAAGATTTAAAGACTTATTCACACTGCTTTTATCCATGTCTAACATCACTGAGGAACTTCCATTTCTCCAAACTTACTTTTTTTTGCTCTAATTTTTTAACATTTATGCAATAACTCTCTGCATGCTGTTTTATTAATTAATATTGCAAATATATTTGAACTTGGTTAAACTTTATTAATGAAGACTAATTAGATTATAATTGGAATTTATAATAATAACCTAAAGGAAAGTGGAAAAGTCTCGAAGGGTGAGAAGTGACCGGGTACCGGGTGAGCAGTATGAATATCTGAATCTGAATTTTCTATATTAAAATGAGCTTATAACTATAACACAAATCATTTTAATCAAATATTTTAATCAATCGTTTTATTGTTAATCATGCTACTTGAGCTAAAGGATCTTTCCATTTGAAAACAAATATTTTAAAATTGTAGTTACCTAGATTTCGTTTTGAGTAGCTATCCAAAAAAGGATTTTGCGAAATTATTAAAAATCAAAATCCGATGATGGCTCCCTAAGCTGAAGTGGAAGTTGGTCTTTATCCATTGCTTCCAATAAGAAAGCTTCCCATTCTTCTCTATCCCCCATTAAATGCATATTTTCTTTGGTTGTTTCACTTAACACGGGTTTTATAAAGTTGAAAACGACTTGGAATACTCCTGGAGCTAAATAGTAAAAGCATATAAAATATTTCGATTTAAAAAAAACCCAAAAACTTTAAAAACCAAATATAAAATAAATTAGAATTAAAAATCATTATGGCTTACTATTCACGGTTACAATTTGATATGCCATTAAAGGGTATTTTTGATCAAATGTTGTGGCCATAGATAAGAACACGGATAAGCCTGTTTTTGATTAGTCATTTTCCATAATTCGTGTTTTTTTCTAATTAATGCCAATTATTTAAGAAAATAGTAAAATCAAATTACAGTTGATACAAGCTCCTTGAAAAAAACTAAATTCCGTTAAATCCGCAAGCACAAAATACTGCGTTATTCTTTTATCAGTTTCATGTTTCTTGTACACAAGTTGCACAGCCTCGTCTATCATTTTGGTAACAAAACGCTCTAAACGTTCTTGATTCCCTGATTTCGTTGCAGCTTTGATATTCCAAACACCCAGATTTAAAAACAGGACTGGAATTTTGGAAAAATTAATTTTTCGTTAGTAAATTCTTAGAAACATAATAGCATAATGTATTCTAAAAACGATTTTACCAGGTTGTCCTATATGGTCAACTCCATCCAAGTTGCATGGATAATCTCGTGCCATATCTGACCAATCTTCTTCATGAATTGTTTTAATAGCTGCATCTTTCTTCCATTGAAGATTCTATGTAAATGTCACACCAACAAATTATTAAAGATACAAACTAGATACACACTTTTGTACAAACTGGTTCATTGTATTTTCAAATAAAAAGCGCATGTAATTATATATTCTACAATTTCATACCTCAGTAAGTAATTTCTCTGCTTGTTCAACATCAAATTCAGCAACTAGGAAATTCACAAACAAATTACTACTATATATTTATTCAGAGTTAGAAAACAAAGTATTTTTTAATGCACAAAACTAGTAAAATGTATCGTAAATAGCAAAATAGTGGAATTAACAATTAAAATTTATATTTTTGAACTTATTACCTTTAAGCCATTTGACAAGAAAAATATCATGTTTTAAATGATATTCTCCAGCATCCTCAATTTTCGATTTGACTTTTTCTCTAAACTACACAAACATTAAAACAAATTACTGGAAAAATCATTTCCATTCCTAAATCTTTTCTGTTATTTATCTAAAATTGAAAATAATTCCAGCTTTGCAATAATTAATTTTTCTTCTAATATATTCGCTTACCTCTGTGAGAGCAGACATTTGAGTAGAAGTAAGATTAAATTCACTCTCGGGTTCATGAAAACCAGCAATCGGTAACCCATCTCCTACCCTTTTTTTACAATTCGGTTTTCCAGGAAATAAAATATTACTTATTGTGTGAAATGCTAAGAAACTTATTAATAAAATTGTGAAAATCATGCAGGCACACCGACAACATCTGCATCTTTTTTTATTGTCTACCATATCTGTTGTACAAAACTGATAAAAAATTAAATTGAAATTTTTAAATTTTTAAATCCTTGCACTCTTTCAATACACAATAAGAACTCTCTAGAGCTGTAAATTAAGAATACTGAGTTACAGGCCCAGTTCCGCTACTTTTTAGCATATCTTATTCAACCTTCAGTATTGACAAGAATAATGAAAGTATTTTCTCAAAACCTAAAAACAAAAATGTTAAAAATAACTCGATTTTAAATTAATTCCTACAGATGTACTTTCAATATACAAGTGGTTAAAATATAATTGATTTCATATTTCAAACTGTTATTTATATTGAATTGCATTGCATACTGTCTTAATAAATAAAGCCCGTTATGTATTTAAAAGAACCCTGCAGTACGCATACTGATTTATTGCATGTTTTGAAAGTTTATACACGACACGAGGTCTGCATTCTGCAAAAAGTATGAACTTAAAATAATAATTTAGAATGAAAGGTCTACTAGTAGTAATCATTTATAGAATTGAAAAGTTAAGCTTCTTTTTATTTTAAATTTAAATAAGGAAACATCCTTCACTTTTGGTATAAATCGCAGTTTAGTAATTTACCATGATTGCGATTCCTAGTGTTTTCTTCTGCATCTTCGTAATAATGAAGGATAAAACAACCAAAAAACTCTTCATAAATTTCCTGATGTAATTCTATTGCCAACTTACTTAATACCTAAAGGATTGCTTATGCTCCATGAAAGAATCATTTAATTTTTATAGTGGATTAAAAAAATCAAATCACATCGACTATTTTTATTTAAAAGTGTAGATGTTTATTTAAATCAGTTTGTTTTCTCAATAATTATCATTAAATTGTTCATAAAACTGGTTTTGGTAAATTATTAACATTATGCCACTAACCTTAAGTTGTAAAATGTAGGCATTAGTAATTAATTAGTTTTCAATACAACGTAATTTAACGCAATGAGAGTAAACATAACACCAGTTCCACACAGGAATAGGAATATCTTTTAGCCCTAATAATGGAATTACAGCTCTTGAGAACGATGCGTCAACGTGAAGGTAAAGTAAGAAATGGATAAAATCTAGTTTTTTACAATCTAGTTCTAGTTCTAAAGAAGTTTTTTCAAATTAATTGGCTTTACAGTTTGTACTTTAAATAATTTTGTACTATATCAATATTTTTTTGTATCTTCAGGTTGGATTTTCAGGTCTCGACGGAGCTTAATCATTTGAAGTGGGAGCAAAGTCTTCTTCTACAACAAAATCTCGTAAGGAAACCTCCATATCATCGGATCCAGATCTAGCAACGTGAATGTCAATTAGTCCCACTATGATTTTGCCTCGTGCATAAGTCCACTTTTCTTTCATAATTTCATATGGGAAGCTGTTCCATACAGATCCATAATAAGAATAATGATGGTCGTCTTCTTCATCTCTGATTATTACTCGGTAAAATGGAGGGTTTTCTAGACGTTCGCAATCTTAATTACAATGATAAATTTAGAATTTACATCAATAAATAAATTTTGATCAGACTCTCCATAAGTTTTATTTTCGTAAATTTTAAATGTAACTTACTCCCAAGTGGTGGAATTCTAGCATTATTGGTTTCCGCTGGATAAACTGAAGGCATCAGAAGGGGTTGACATAATTCTCGTGGAATTTTGCTCAAGTTACTGGCCAACTCTGCCGACCTTATTGAATCAGGGACTATTAAAAGACACAATAGAAAAGTTCATACTTATATTCTTGCTTTTAATAACAAGAACAACTATCAATTTATATATTTATCTACTGACTTTCAAACGCAGGCAACTTTCGTTTGCTAAAAATCCAATTTTTAGCTTCACATTTTTTGCAGAAACATGAAGCATTACTAAATGTAACTCCAGTTTTCGGCCAACCATCCTTTCCTGGCAGTTTTGGGGATCTATTTAGTGGATACACTTCCTAATAACAATAAATGAAATTTGTTATAAATAATTTAGCGTCTACTGTTTAAAACTACTTTTTAAAGTGTTTACTTCATGACAGTAGAATCTTCCATGATGAGTTTCCGTTGCTTTTTTCGTTATCTCTTGAACTGACATAATTCTTCCTCTGAAGAAAATAGTCAAGCTTTCTCGATCTTCAAATACCCAATCTTTAGGGATACTCTTCATAACTGGCTTCTTATTTTCATTCTCCTCCTGATTTTCTTCTTTATAACGAATAAGAAATTCCTTGGGTGACTTTATCATTAACTGATGTGTGCCTCCAGCACTCCAAACTGCATCCGATCTTCTGTATACATCTTGACATTCACCAAAAGCAATGTTTGATGAAATGTATCGTAAGTACGAATGTGGCATGATCCGAAAATAAGTTCTGAGTTCTTCGTTGCAATAGATCTGGAAATATATATATTTTTTTTAAACAACCTTATAGATTTATTCTAAATCGTAAATAAAAGAACTTGAACTGACCTTCGAGCAAACTGTACTGGAAACAAAAGTTTCCAACCATGTAGAAGTTTCAATATGGCAATTGGTAATTAGTGCTATGGTTCCAGGGACCAGCTGTGGTTGGACCTCTAAGTTATCTTTATTCAAGAAGATCTTCACCCTGTAATTAATTCAATGATTAATATACATAATAAGATGATTATGTTTCGAATAATAATAACTTACGGTAAAGGTTTTGAAGTCTTATCGATAACTTTAATCCATCGATAGGCCACAAACTGTTTGCAATTAATTGTCCCTCGTGTTCCATTCACACTGTCCATTCCATTCTCGTCAACAGTTTTAACAGGATTTATAATAGAATCCACTTCGTGTTTAGCGACTTCTACTCTTTCTACTCTTCCAGTGTAGCATATTATTCCTTGAAGATCGAAGTATAATTTAGACGTCTGGATTTGGGATTCGCTGGAATTCACACTCATTGAATTATTTGTACTACTTGGGCTTTCTGAAGTCGAAGGTTGAGGTTGAGGGATGTCAGATGATAAAACTGTTATTTCGCTAAATAGTAAAAACAAAAATGAGGTGTTATGTCATATGAGAATTTTACAAGCTTAAACTATTGCACTTAAGTATCCTCACTTTGATAAAACTATTTCGGGCCAGATGTCAGACGGCGATTTGAGTTTTATTTCTTTTTCATTAAATAAGTACGGATGAAGTTTATGTGGCCACAATGGCTGGATAGGAATATGAGTTACATGTCTCACTTCATATTTACCAATTTTGATTTCTAAATCCAGAAGAAAATTCTTGTGCGGATAGTCGAATTTAAAGCCATTCTTTTTTGAAGCTTTATACGAAGCTTTGTTTATAATCAGTGTGTCTCCCACTTGCACTTTTTCGTGAATTATCTTATTCTATAAAAACAAAAAAATATCAATTAAACTCTGTAGATTCAAAAAGTTCTTTCTTTAGAAATTTTAAATAATAATTAAAATGAAATAGAAGTTTACTTACGGATTCATTAAAGTTTGTCAATAAGCAAGCACCTGTCTCATCCGCAACGACTAGATTTCCTATCACTAATGCCCTATACGGCCCATCATCCTTTTTCTTGTCAACCTTCATCATCACTATGTCCACCTTTTTTTCTTTGAGAACAACAAACAAAACAAAGCATTTTATTGTAATTATCCGGCATTGAGAGCCTTTGGTTTTATAAATTCTATGTGGTTTTATGTGGTTTATAAAATTTAATAATGCTGAAATTGCATACAATATTTAATTTAAATTAGTATAAAACATATAATTAAAGATTAATAAGGATTCTCTTACTAGCAATAACTTGGACTATTAAAGGACATCGTACGGGCATATAATGCTCTTCACGAGCACTACTTGCAAGGATGTCCAGTTTCTCAGATAAACTTTGAAGAAGTTCAAAATCATCAGGCTTTGGTTTCTCCTTTGTAAGTTTTACGTCTTGCATTTCTGAAAATTGCAAAGAGTCAGTTAATTAACATAATTAGGACAGTCATTTATTTTTTAAGATTACATTTTCGATACACGATAAAACTTACTTAAATTAGGTTTCAAATCAGGGAATCCCACAAGAATGGCATTCGTCCAGCCTGAAACTTCCACGAAGGGAACCTCATTATACCCGTATAGCTATTAATCACATATTAAAAAATAAATTGTCATGATAATGTCATAAATTAATAATCAGTTAAAATAAAACCCAAAACTGTAAATAATGTCATTTTCAATTTTGCATTGCATACCTGGTAAAACGTATTGGGTTTATCTAAAGGGCTTGGACACCATTCATCTTCGACATCGTCCGCCTTAGTAGCAACAGGCTCCTTTTGTGGCAAAGCGTCTTTAAACCTTTTGACCCCTGAAGGCCCTCCATTGTCACTGTTCTCTTTCTTAGTTGACATCATATGGGTGCCGTGTCAATTACAGATTTTGTACTTAACTTTCAGATATTCAAACTTGAACGACAAAGTGCAAAGTCAGACTGTCTGTGAATGTGACACTTTCAACTTCACACTTGACACTACAGTATTATGTCATAATATTATTACAAAAT
>JAQGAA010000382.1:0-23751 GCA_034696425.1 Isotoma viridis
GTAAGGTCGCGGGGACGTAAGGTGGGGTACGTACGGTGGACGACGTACGGTGGGGGACGTAATGTCCGCTACCCAGGCAAAGTATGTCAAAATTCTATTTAATGTAACGTAAAACTAAAATAAACTGTTTTTCAAAATCGATTCTCTTAAGTATGTGTCCCCATATCATCTTATACAACTCCTTGGGACAAAAGCTTATATAATCTAAACCATCGTTAAAGTTATTTGAAACTAAATTACAAAAATTATTGCACAACACGAGAATCTATCACTTTCAACTATCAGTTCAACATGACAAACCAAATAAAACCGAATCGAACACGCAAGCAAACAACTACCCTATAATTATTAAAGAACTTAAAACGTAGTATCAATCTAGGTGGTATCAATATCAATAGAGTAAAATTAACTCTTGTCTAACTATCCGCTTGTCATTTTGTGCTTTAATAGTTTTGGCTACCTTTAAGACATGAAACTTTTTTGTTATGAAATATGAATATTGTGTTTAAAAGACCCTTCATTTTTTCATGTTGGACAATAATGTTTATAAGTTTTTAGTATCCGTTCTACTTAAATACCTTCTCCATTCTCCAGGAGTGGAATTACACAAGGCAAAAGCTTTTTTAAGCAACTGGTATATAATAATGTGTTTTATTTCCTGCCGAGTGCTAATGCTCTAAAAAATACGTATGAAAAAAATATCTTTTTTATTTCTTACCTCGTGCTTTAACCAAAGTTTGATGCATGGTGTAATTACGATGAGTGGAATATTTACTTTAAAATTCAACAACTGAACTCTGACAGCAACTAGGTTTTTTATTACTCCCAAAGTAAAAGAGAAACACTACTACTTTTTCAAAAATATTATTTCCTGGTATTTAGCATATGCAAACTATATTTAAAAACTGTAACGAGTCGAAAGAAAACCAAGATGGATCTTATCAAAAGACAAAGTTAAGACTGAGTGAGCTCAGGAAGAAGGAAAAATGATAACAAGTAGTTTATTCATACATTTTAGAAGTAGAGGTATAGCTCATATCGTAAAGTATTACATTTCACCTTTCTCATTAAAAATAAGATAAACCTGTAGCAGAAAACATATATTTTTTAAAGTGAATTCTATATATCATATATAATATAAGTATATGTATTATAAAACAAGAAAAGTAAATCATCATAGAGCCATTTCTCACATTTTAAGCTAGGGTTTAGTTAATTGAATATAAAGAAGTTTTAGACAGAATGAGACACACAAGAAAGAGAGGTATTAAAAAGAGAATTGTATGAAAATCTCCCCAAGAACAACCCTTCTTATTTCGTCTGCAATAATATAAAAATGATAGAGGTAAAGTGTTTGGGTATTAGGTAGTCAAACCTACATTATTTCCTGCCTTGCCTAATGCTTTTATATGACGGCTTGTAATGTAATGAATCAAATCAAAGTGGCCAAGCTAGATTTAAACTTTTATTATTATTATAGAGAGAAGGGATGTGTATAAAAATGAAGTAGAAAGTAGTCTTTTGACAAATGCAATCTTAATCATAGTATTTGATCGCAAATATAATGAAGAAGCTTTTAAAAATCAATGTCAACTCTTGTACATAAAGATGATAACTCAAGTCAAGAAGATTTGTATTTTGTTTAAAGGTAGTATTCGTGTAGGTACATATGTACTCACACGAGTATTGACTTGAACTGACTAAAGTGTAATTAAAGTAAACCATAACCTAAGAGTAGTACCTGTTGTAGGTTGGATGTAGTTGTACTTCATCAATTGAGATAATTAGTGTATCTTGTTCTTTTTTCTTTGTATTGACAATTCCTAATTGTAAAACATGATCGATGACTAATTTTTTAAGGTTTTTAGTCACGATCTCACGATATAGATTTATTAGGGATTTAAAGAAGTACCCAGCAGTGTCAAGACGTTTAGGACAGTAAGCATTGGAGAGGTTGGATTTAAGGTGTAAGAATATAAGCTGAAGGAATTTTTAATAAATCTCTATTAATAATGAAATAAACGATGATGGTCAAATCAGCTTCCAAGAACTAATCAGCAAAGTTTTCACCGTTTTTCTCACACCAAAAAAAGCCAAAATATTCTACAAAAAACACTCTGTCACATAAATTGTTCCCAAAAATTAAGAATCCTTTTGCAAATCATGAAACAAAAAGATTTATTATCAATATACAGGAATAAAAGGTAGTGGCAATGACTGACTGACTGTAAGTTAGATTTCAGGTGGATTAGCACCTTCATAATATAATTATTAAGACTAGTAAGGCTGAATGAAATTAAGCTGTGTAGCTTTTTTACAATTTATTTGAAATGTAGGTCTCTCAACCGTCAACTCACCTAATGACTTGATATTCTGATAAAAAAATCTCTCGTAGTAGTAGTAGTAGTAGTAGTCCACACAGCAGTTTAAAATGATGAATTAACAGAAGCTGTATTATTGTAGCTAAAGAGTATGAGAAGAAGATGATCAGCAGAACAAACCTTTACAACTACTACTAATCATAAAAAAATGTGTAAATAAATGACTGCAATTCGTGATGCCGAAGACACACTTCCACAATATGCACTTTTATTATATTATTCTATTCTCCTATTTAAAGAGGCGTATTTGTTTTTTATTATTTTTAGTAAAAAATCTTTTTCCTTACCTACTAATTCAGCTTTCTCGTATTCACTTTCAATTCAAAGCTCGTGTGTCACACACAGTATGCTATTAGGGGATTTCAAATGATTCTTTTGTGATCACAATTAGTCTTTTAATTCACGGACTAATGTTATTTTCAATTATGTTAGGATTGAAACTTTCTTATTTCTTTGAATACAGGAGGAACAGTGAAGTCTTTTTTTTGTGACCTGGCTTCCCCGGTTGTTTATACTTAATGCAATTATGTTTGAATTTTGAATTCGTTGACTCTATTATTTGAAACAAATGACCTAGAATGTAATAGTAAAGTATTGTCACCATTCATTTTATATTTTCATTACATTGTTCAAAGTGTGATTGGGATTATGAGAATGTATGGGCTAGACGTTATTCCTGTGTTTAAAAATAGTTTATGGTATTATTATTGGATACATGACAGTATTAGTTATTTCGTGCTAAAATTAGGTTGGGTTCAATGGATTTAGCACATGATGAAATGTTTAGGGTTGAATAATAATGATATTAGTTTATGCGTGTCATAATATTATTGAGTTGTGCATAAGGATTTTCGGATTAATTATTTAACATGAGATGACAGATCAGTAGCATTGTGTATTTTTGGATAAGTGTGTGCTTCATTGATATAATTATCAGGGTTTTTTTAAAGTTAGGAATTAGGATTAAAGTGTAGGACTTGATTGAATGCATTTTAGGGATTTCATAGGGGTTTTTAAACTTCTGGGATTAAAAAGTCATTTATTTTAGAAATAAAAATTTTCCATTTGAATTGTTTACTTTAGGGTGTATTTTTTATATAATCCACTTATATATATGTTGAAGCTTGAAGAATGTGTTATAAGCTGTTGTAAAATGCCCAATTGTTAACATTTTAATACAACGTTTTATCGCTGAGTCACGTGATGGTAACATTATTCCTGTCACCTTTGCAAGCTTCAGGTTAGGGAAACAATTGTATTAGCAAAAATTCTGTTTAAATTTAATGGAAAAATCTTAATTAATTGAAAATAAGGTAAAAAAACAAACACAATTTCTCGCGTGACCAATAAACAAAAGTTTTGGATGACATTTCCTCTATTTTTTGTGCGTGGCGTGGGTTTGCGTACAAATGCCCAGGTATACAATGGTAAGTAGAGCGTTAAAATGGATTCGCACAAAATCAAGATGTTATATACTAACTACTACTACTAAACTAATCATGTGGTTTACACAAACATAGCATAAGGGTAGTTACGGTCTACCAACTTAATGATATGTTCTGTTGTCCTGTTAGGAAGGAACCCTCATTACCTAGATATCAACCGTAAAACCATAAAATAGATTTACTAATGTGTATGTGTGTGTGATCCAGATCACATTTTTAAGTGACATTAAGCGTATTAGAAAAGTATAATGGATTTTGTTCAATAACTTGATTCATTTAAGTAAAAAAACGAGCAAATTTTCAAGCTTCTGTCTCAGAGCCTGATTCAAACAATAAACACATAAATCACACAATTGAGTAAAAATCTTTTAAAAAAAATAAGCATAATAAAAATCCATAAAATATTACATTATTTCCTTTCAAGTTCAAGATCACACTTAATTTGTCGTGACTTAACATTACATGGAAGGAAGAAGATGTACCTAAGAGAACCTCACAGCAAGCTTTATCCAACCTTGCATGTCAAGTATCTATATAATTCTCAAAAATCATTATGGGAGGGAACGGATGACCAAGATTTATCTAAATATGAAATCAATAGGGAGTCAAACATCTCACCAACTCATTACAGTAAAGAACTTAAGCTCAGGATTTTTTCATTAGTTCCATCCCATCATACTTTTTCTAGACAAAAAAACTGTCCTAATCATAGCCTTGCCCTAGCCTACAATGTGCAATGCCAATAATACGAATATCAATCAACCCGTTGAAGGATTTATTATTACTTGAACATAATACCATTTAGCATTATTACCATTACCACCGCCACCATTATCATCCCTGTGCATGTTTTACCTGCCTCTTAATAAATTATAATCCTCATTGCCATTATTAGTCTTGGGCCTATACCGTTGTTGTACTTGTTGTTATTTAAATGTCCAGGTTTATATTTTTGAGACAAAAAAAATTCATTAACTTTTCTTGTAATAAAGGAAGTCTATATAAATTACATTATATTTAATTTTGGAATACGAAATGTTACAAACCGCATACTGGCTAGAAGTCTAGAAGAACGGATGTCTATAAAAGTTATGAAATTGAAGTATAAAACGGAACGGCACGGCTAAACCAATACTTATTATTATTTATAAAATATATCACAATATAACATTCGATTTCGCAAACACTTTGCTTTTATTTTGGCAGGAAACATATTACCCAATGTGGGTTCATATAACATTATATTATTATGCAAAAAACACAACGGATATGAAGAAAAGTCAAGAGTGATGCAGATAAATGGGTAAAATGACCCTGTCTGTCTTGTCTTGAGAAATTCCAAAGGAAATAATATGTACTTATGTAAGGTATGTCTGTATTCTCTCAAGTAACAATTCTTCTATTTGGGAAGAAAGAGGCCGAAAATGTTTGGAATGAGAGTGATAAGGCAATATTTATTGATTAAGTCACTGCAGGTGGGAATCAAGACTTGAATCTGATAATAATGTAAGTGATGATGAGGATACACAGATACATAGATACATAGACTCAAATTTCATCTCAAAGAATTAAAAGCAATTCCAAGAAAGGTGTGTGATTTCAATGTATTATTGATAGAATATGATTGTTGCTAATAATGCAAAACACTAATATTATTTTTATTGGTACAACATTAAACATTGTTATAAGAAAATGCTACTGGGTTTTATGATGACGGCGGTAGCGATATATAATCTATGTTGATTTTATTCTACTTTTTTATTACCATTTTTGCACACACCAAAAACGTAAAGAATGTGATGGTTGAAATTTGATACGGTGTGGAAATGGAAGGTCATCATCATCAGTAGTAATTTTATAAGAAGAACATTTTCTAGAATAATGTACAGTTTATTACAACTCAAGTGTATAATGTATAATATCTTTACTTAATCTAATCTCCATATTTATTATGACTGTGTGGTGTGTTTTTTTTACACTTTATAAATGTCTAAGGTACTTTTAATTATCAACTGTATCAAAAATTAATGTAGGAGATTAAATTTGTAAATTAGATTTTGTTAAGATTGGCAGCATGCATTTTTGTTATTCATCTCGATGCTTCTGAATGGGTGAAACTGCAGATTTTGTAAGTAATTAAGGATTCGATGAATTAAACCCTATTTCTAAGGACGCAAGACAGTTCACCTTAAGATTACACACTGAGGAAGTAAGCATAAAAAAGGTGTTTTTGATGGATTATTAAAACACGCATATTATATAGCAGTAGGAATAGTAGTAGTACCTCGATCTATACTTAAGTATGGTGTAAATAGCTTTAGCTAATAAGATTTTATAATTACTGGCTAATCTCAATTCCAAAAGTACATTGGAAGTTGGAACATATTTGAAAGTGACTGACAAGCGAGAAGTAGCAGGATCAGCCCGAGGAGAAATTTTGTCAATTCAAGATCCCTCGTGTGTGTGTATATTGTTTATAATATAGATTTACCTATAGACTAGAAGACAAATAGGTGCACTTGAACCTTCTCTTTTGTTAAAATTTTCAAAAAAGCAAAAGACAGGTAGGTGAGGTAATTATGTAATCATGACTCTGTTAGTTAATTACAACTTCAAGAGTGGAAGTATCATTGGTCTTAAGGGATGATGGAGGAAGGTAATAGTAATAAATAATAAAAAATACTTCTATTGTGAATTGGATTGGAATTCCAATTTATATTCCTAGCTGTTATCAATAAGGTAATTAGCCTTAAGAGCTTTCAAACTTTTGTGCATATTAGGTATTTAAGTATAAATTACATTGTTTAAATTAGTTAATATCTTTTCCTACTTTTAAATATTTGACTAAACCAAACATGCAAAGTAAAAGAATGCAAGGCAGTTTGTACAGTTTGCTAAAAAAATCGTTTTTTATCCATTGCTCCGTATGCAATTAAATAAGTACATATCACATGCATGGATACAGACATTGAAAGTGAGATTCCTTCAAGAAATTGATTTAAAATATTCCTCTACTAATAATGTTATCATAGTTTATATAATACTAATTTTTGAATAGATAAATTTTTATGACCTTAAAATCACTGAAAAGAACATGAATCATCATCATCATCCACATCGCTCTTCTTTTGTGACAGCAATGCCATACGATAAAGATGGTATGTCCATGTCCATTCCACCTATGATTGTAATACGATTCGAAGCAAGTAATTCTAAAGGTTTTTCCCCTTTTATTCTCGTCTTTACCTGACAAGACAGATTCTTTTGTTTATGTTTAATCAAGCGAATGAAAAATATGGGAAATGCTTTGTAAGTAATTTTTTGATACACGCGTTACTATAATTTATTCATAGAGCTAGGCAGGTCTGATTCTCTATTGAGTAGTAATGGAAGTGGCAGCAGTGCCATAGTCAATAATATTACGAATGTCGTCCATCAATAAGGTTAAGTTTTTGGCATCAGATTAATTTTCTGTAAGGAAATCCTATTATGTTAGTAGTTATGGAAGGAGGTTTGGATGTGTATTATTATAATATGTGACACGATAGGTAAAAAGAACAAGGCCGGAAGGATTAAATTCCTGTCAAGTAGTTATGGTATATCTTCAGTACGCATAATTTCCTCCCTGTAATGCCAAATCATGAAAGTTTCTTAAGTAAAGCCTTAATGACTAAAGACTTGGAGGAATTGTCTCAGCTCCATGTTTTTTTGACGATTCACGCTCAAACGAGGAATTGAATTTAAGCCAATATGACACTTGCCATTATTTTAATACTCTTTTCTAGGCCTTCACCATGATGAGGATGATTATGATGAGGAGGTATGATGTGTTTCTCATCGGAAGTAGAATTAGAAATGACCAGAGATTTGTTTTGCTTGAAGTAGTACGTATTATGTATTTATTACCTTATATTTATGTATATATTTATGTATTGCGTTATCTATACAAACTATTTCATTTTTTATAACGGTCACATCTTATTTAATCAAATTCGTGTTCGAGGTTTAACAAGATGATTCAATTTTGGTAAAGGGAAGGATGTTCTTGGTGAATGAGGATGAGAGAGAGAATAGAATGACAAGAAATAGATGAATAAAAACAAATCAACAATATAAAAAATAGAGTAAGAGGTACCACACAATACAAGTCTACATACTAGTGGTTGATTGGTATGTATATTATTCATAAATACATAAATTTTACAAATAACTCAAGAAGGTCAAGGTTTATTTGTTTGGAAAGAATTTTTAGAAACATTATAAAATAATAGTAGAAAAGTAGTAAAATTATGTGATGATTAGGATCTGACTTTACAAAAAGGTATTGTTATTATAAGGAGTGCACTAAATCGGATTGATTTGAATGTTAAATGAAATAAAATAAAAACATTCTAAAGCTACTACTGCCTTTCTGTGAGCTGTTTAGCCATTTTGAGCATTGTTGGGTTTAATAAGTCGTAATAATTTTTGTGTTAGCTCGTGAGTAAGCAAAATGAACCAAATTACTCCTAATAATTTAAATACTTTGATCTTTGCTGACATGCTGAATGTCATTGTGTATTAAATTACGTTAAGGTGTTAAGTTGATCAAGTATATGCAGGTTGTTTATAGTCTTTATCCTAACTCGCCATTAATGGAGAGCTTGGGATAACCAAGGACTTTTATTCTTTATTATTGCAATATCATGAAATTGCTCTTGATTTTTGAGAAGAGATATCAATTCTTAAACGAAAGAATAAAATGCTATTTAAACTTCAAATCCTATCAAATTCTACACTGGTGGCGAGCTCGGTTCAAGAAATGAAAAGTATTTTATTACTCTCATTTGCATAAAACAAGGGCTTTTACGCTTGCCAAACAAAACGCTCAAGTAGATCACATTTCCTTTCAACAATGAAAATCATCACTTGTAGCTGTATTATATTTCAAAAGTTAAATAATGCAAGAATTTCCGTGTTCTTCTGGGAATACCAAACTTGGCATTAATACTTTTTTCCAAATAAATTAAATTCTGTTTAAATTACCAAAGTTTTATAATCAATCTATTTGATTCTCAGAGTAATTTTCCGGATTAAATTTTGTCTAAAGCAGAATCAACTGGTAAAAAAACGAATATTTTCCATTTGAAAAAGCCATTAATTTTTTTCTACAAAAATTTCATCCTCTTCCATAGATTAACACTAAATTTTTAAAGGAAAGGATAATAATTGAAGTCCTGAAAACAAATAGACCGTAGACACATCGTATTTTCATCGTATTTCCTTGAGAAACTATTATACAAAGATGAAAAAATCAATTAATAAACTACTACAAACAATTCCTTCCTTGTCTTCCTTGCATTTAAAATCTGAAATGAAAGCATTTAGTTGTTTAGTATGTGCGACAAAAGCAAATAATGGCTATTAAAATACGTAATTTGCATATAACTATTTTGTGAATAATGGCTCAAAGGCTTTTATCCTTTGAGAAGAATTTGAACATAAAAGAATCTTTTGTTTTTTTATTTCTTACTGGCCATCTTTTTATTGAAATTTGTTGTAATGTCGTTGAGTTGCGTTGGTGTAAGCATTGTTTTAACTCAGCGGAACTGATACCTTTTTTCATACCTGAGTTAATCTTTTGCCAAACTTTCTGCCTAATATTCATTGTTTTTTCTCTCTATTGGCTTTAGAAGCTCAATTTTAATGCCAAGATATAACACAACTCTTCATAATTCTTCAAGGTTTTTCTTGTTATCTGCGAAAAGCTATAATAATAATAAGATTTTATTTCCGTCAGGGATTTTTATCTTGAACTGGAGATCTGTCCTTAGTAATTATTGTCTTAAGATTGATTGAAGATAAAGAGAATTAAATGTAGATTGATGTAGGCATATCTTTTAGTGTTGTAAATACACATTTGTTAATAATATGGGTTTGTCTTAAGGCTTTAACTTTATGGTATCATCCTCAAGAAATCCAATAAGCTCATAAAAATGGTAATGTTATCAAATCAAATAAAAAATTGCTAAACTGGAAGATTACATCTGTGAATCAGACATATTTACAAGTACAATAAAGTTTATGCTTTCCAGATTCAACTAATTAGTATTTTATTTTAATAAAGCTTCAATAACTTGCACAGGAATTATTGGAAATAAGTAGCTTGAAAGAATTGTTTTTGATTTTATGACTAAAAATGAGTGTCATAAATTATATTATCTTTAAGAACGTCTAGAGAGGTTTCTAGTATTTAGATAATATATTATACGAACTTCCGGAGTCTCGATTGAGGCTGTATATCCCTCTCTAAATTGCAACTTTATATTCATTAAAGCTATGAATCATTTCTGATGAGTGTGTTTTTCAATATGAAAGAAACACGTTGTTGGTATTTATGTTTGACATTTATGACTTAGATAATGAATACCTCTGAGTATAATCCAAAATTTGACATTCTACTCTCAGTCAATATTTGAAAACCTTGAGGAGTATAAAGTATCAATTATTTACGCACAATTTTCATAAATTAAAACATAAAGTTGAAGGTACTTATAAAAAATTATTTGTTTGATGTGATATTGGATATTATAATTTTGGATGATTAGTGTATATGTGATTGTGTTTACTGTCATTTTATTATAAAAAGGTAATAAAATACTTGGCTGATAATGTGACTGATGATGCCAAGTGGAAATGAAATTTTTACTTGATGTTGTATTATTTGTTAAAGATGATTTATTAATCAATTGTTTTCCGATTGTAATTGTCGGAAATGACTTTATTAAGCTGTTTAAGATATTTTTTTTTACCAAGGTCAAGTTTAAGATGAGTAAAAAGTGTTTGCAGATTTTGAGTTTTTGGTAGGACAATGCTTTGTACTTCGGTCTTCTATAATGATCTTCTATATTTCGATTTTTCCAACTACCAATTCAAGAGATTTTAAAGTTAAAACCACATTAACTATGCACATACGGTCCGGAATTCAGATTGTACTAACGCCCAAAATGTGGAAAAACATAAATTTTTTTATTAAAAACATTAAATTAATTTTTTTATTAATTACCTCTAATTGAACAAAATAGAACGAAGGCTACAATTATATTGTGCCACCTGAGTCAACCTTTAAAGAAATGCACAGTACCCAACAACCTTCTCTTTCTATCAAGTCCCATTTTCTCAAAAAGCTCTTGAATTGTGAATGATATGTTAATTGATGGATAACGAAACTATAAATTTAAAGTTGAATATTATTTTTGAAAACATAAGCCTTAGTTAAAAAATTTAAGGTAAAGTCTCATTTAAGTCATTGCCGGTCTCTTGAATTTAGTAGGACACACACGTGTATCTCCATTTCGGAAATCCTTTTGTAAAAAAGACAACGCTTGCCAACTAAAGCTAAAGTCTATCATCATTTTACTCCTTGATCCATTAACTTCCCACTCTCAAGTGCATATTTTGATTAAGCAAATTGTTTAGAGGATTGGGACGCGGCTATTCTCATTTGCTTTTTACCTTTCCCTTTGTTACGAAATCTTGCATTATGACATTGTAATCGATCAACAACATAATTTCTGACTAATTATTCATTTAATATAATGATAATTAGCCACCCACCACAATCTTACATAAAAGATGTAGTTG
This sequence comes from Isotoma viridis, assembly GCA_034696425.1. Classification (NCBI taxonomy): domain Eukaryota; kingdom Metazoa; phylum Arthropoda; class Collembola; order Entomobryomorpha; family Isotomidae; genus Isotoma; species Isotoma viridis. Next base: position 11,450 of record JAQGAA010000382.1, read on the forward strand.
ATATTGAGATGAATTACGTTTTAGGTAATGCTTTCCTGCCTCTAGATTGGTTGTGTAAGGAGTAACTTGTGCAGTAGCAAATAATAATACATCCTGTGTCCTGTCACATTTTAATTATAGTTTGTAATTTTTGAATTACTATTTCAGTGGCTACGTTATAAGTTTATCACGACGTGGTGACAGTTAGGACGTCTTATACATGAGACATGGAGAATTGAGGATGTTTACTTATTTATAAATTTAAATAAAAAAATTTAAATGTTTCGTATTATTTTGCGATATGAATTGATTTTAATGCGTGTTTTAAAATGGAATTATTTTTTATGCAAATCAATCAGACCCTAGACGAATAGATGGGAGATGAGGTTTGTAAATTTCGAAATTAAAACGTTGAGATACCCATTTATTCCTTAATTATGAGAAGGAATTATATGCATAACTAAAAGTACTAGCTAAAGATTCTAGAGTTACTGCAAATAACTTCAACTTTTAGCTATTCTCAGAAAAGTTTACACCTGTTCAATAAAAATAGGATGCAACAATACAACATTTTTACGATTAATAACTACAAAATTTTGTCACTATATTATATCATTGCAATTATAAAATATGGGTCATTGTATATAGGTTGATGCTGTGTTAAAACCCTTACAAAGAAATTCTCATTTGTAATGTTTATATGAAATGCTAAATAGACTTAATCATGTAATTTTGTACTAAATTCTTGTCATTAAAGAAGTTTCTTGAAATCAACAAGAGTTTACTTGCTCAAAGGTTTATTTTCTCGGTCAAAGCAGGACATTTTCTAAAAATTTTGTATTTCTTTAATTACATGATGTTGGTATTTCTTATAAAGAATCAATTTTCAATAATTAGTATTGAGTTGTAAATTTTGAGTTATACGACACAATTTTAAGGGTATACATTAATTTTAGATAGAGTGAGAGTCATCCAAACAATTTAGTCCACAACTAAAACATACGTATACAATAATGAAAAGCTGTATTCATTTCGTCAAAAGTAGATTCGGAAACTTCCAACAACACCAATAGAGTCAACTTGCATTCCTGAAAGGTTCAATTCTTGTATTTGATTTGTCCTTTGCCCTTCGATCATAATCCGATTAGGTCCCATTTGTGTTGCTCTAAAGTTTTCGATACCAGTTGGGTCAATTATAATATCAGCATAATGCTCATTCTCATTCACATCAAAGCGAAAGATTCCGACTTCATAGTGATGGTTATCGACTCTGGCGTTGTTTACATAATCAATCATGTAATTGATTGAATGGAGGTGATTGTTGTTGTTGATATTGACATAGCTGTTAAAAGATCCGTTATTGCTGTTGATATTAACATTGTTGAAACTGTTGCTGATGTTGAAATTGTTGAAAGAGCCATGGTTGTTATTAAAACTGTTGGTTTGAAACGGTCCGGTATTGTGTTGCTGAATTGATGTTGGGCTTCTTATAGTAATTGTATTTACATTACTGTAAATCAGAATTCAAAATTTAATTAGGAAACAAGTTAATTTTAGTTAAATATTCAGAGTTATAATAATGTTTAAAAATGCAAACCTGTTGGGTGGAGCAGGAGCAAAGGAGTGGTTTCGAGTCCCAGCAACTTCAACCCGGTTAAAATTTCCATTGATAGTTAGGTTGGAGTTATTATTTGCCTGAATAGCATTGTTATTTCCAGTTATGACAATATTAGAATTATTCATTGCCTGGATATCTCCGTGATCTCCGTTGACTGTTGAATTAGAGCATTCTGTCATCCGCAGGTTTGACTGTGAAAGCCCAAGGACACAATTGCTATTTCGCGATACAATTAGTTCACAGCTTTGGCAATTGATAACTCCATTAGAGTTCCGTTCCACTACTCCACTGTTATTGTTGCCTGTGATAATGGTATTGGTGTTCGAATCCATGAATAATCGATCATCACCACCCCCAACACCTGCTCCAAACAATCCAGCTCCACCAAAAGGCCAAGGACCACCACCACCAAATGGCCACATGTTTTCTATAGTGTTTGTCTTTTTAAAGAATGAAATCTACAACAAAATACAACACTTGAAGTGAAAATCAAAACGAAAATAGTAAGAGTTACCAATGAATAATGAGCAATGCAAATTAAATACGTATAGAATATGAAAATTATACTTTTGATTTCGGATTTATGTACACATTTTAATTTATTCCAAAATTGTTCTAACTTACGAATTACGATACAGCTTGATGTACTGACTTCTATGTTCTATGATACCAAAACGGAATGTATCACATCAAAATAGGAAACACACGTATGACAATTATTCAATCCATCCGTTTCAAGGTTTAGGTTTATATAATAGTGGGCTCTATGCTGACGATGCACTAGAATTTTACAGTTTCAGCAGCACTTCAAATTTCAGGACTTGAAATCGAACTCCCATTACTTTTTTAGAACATTTATGCAATTGTAACAACCAGTTCCATGGATACAAAATTGACTTTTTCGTTCGAAAATATGCTATGCGTTATCAAGGTAATTTATGGCCTAAAAATGCACAAAAACCAGTTAGCTATGCTTGCTTTGCAGAAATTTTAAAACTATGTATTGTCTTAAACCAAAGGATGCAATGTTTGAAAGTAATATGGGTTGAACTTTAATCATAATTTTAAAACAGTTGAAGTATATAAACGATTCAACATAATTACACGTTTTTTAATGTCAATGTCTGAAATGTCATTATAGTTATTTAACAACTAAGTTTTTTTTACTCATAAATTGAAATTTTTTTAAACCAAACATACATGGTACAGTATTTGCACAACTCGGCCTTTACAACAGTGAAAGATAAAAGGCAACCTGAAATAGTTCCCAAAAACTTTACAAGGTTTCATTCCACCGTATCAATATTGAGATTCTGAGCAACAAAACGCTTCTCAGGCGTACTTTGTTAATTAAGAGCATTTAAACTAGAAAACTAATCATAATAAGCGATATATGCTAAAGCATAAACAGTAACCGGTATACCGGTATAGTAACATTAATAACTTACTTGGAAAATTCAAAAACAATATTGTAAATAAATAACAGTAATTCTGATTAAGGCAATATGGCATTTGAAATGAATTATTTTTGAATCAAGTGCTACTGTAAACCAAACGCTCATTTTTAAATGGGAAGAAGACAAGAAGAAATAACAATTTAGAACTATTTTGTGACTTTTAAAACTAGTCACTAATTTAAGGGTTGAAAAACAGACTAAGAATTATGGTACAGGAAAGTTTACAGATATACAGATTAATAATCCGAACAGGTGAATTTAAGACAGAATTAGGCCCATATAAACTTTAAAATGTGGTAAAATGGGTTTTGTATCTCCTTAAATCTAAAAATCTCATTTCGGAGTCATACTTACAATATTTGAATAAATTTACAAAAATTTTAAACATTCACTCATCATAACAATTATAATATTTAATCAAAGAGCCCAGCTTCTAATGAATTTGTTTTTGTAGCAGAAGGGGTTGGAAAATTAGAAGTCTTCTGAAGCAGTTGCTCCTTTGGCTTTAAACAAAACGGTGTAAAGAATACCAGCGACAGCTCCTCCAAGGTAGGGACCCACGAAGTAAACCTAGATAAAAAATTGGCAAAATTAGTTTTATACTTAAAATAGTAATTTCAATTGCTTGGATTTCCTTAATACGTGGTCAGTGCATAGAAGTTGCGTTGGCATAATTCAGTTTTTTATCGCCCTTGCACTTATCTTACGATTAGTTGATTGACTCAAAAATGTGTTGCTTAATCTTTAAAACTACTTCGAGTACTTTTTAAGTGTGGTACCGTGATCATCGGTAAAATTTAAGTACTTAAGGTAATTTAAGTACAGCAAGTACTAAATTACTTGAAACAGGATTTTCCTTTAGTGAAATTCAAGGCTAGTTAAGGAATAGTTCTACTACTGAAGTCTAATTGTGGCAAAAAAATCAAAATTGTCAATCCTGGTTGTACTGTATTTGATACAACTTTGATACATCGATGATTATGACAACTCATATGGCTGTACTTAAAACTGAAGTGCACTATGCTTGTTACCTACATTAGTAGCGGTCTTAAATTTTTTATCGTCTTTTGACTTTTGATACCAATGGATCTGCATGTTACATTAAAAATTGCTACCTAAATTGGCATTTCTCAGATATTCTATGGTTTTTAAGCTATGAGCACTCTAATCATGTACAAAGTCTATGATTAAATAAATAATATATTTTTAATTTGATGAAAGCCACTGCCACTGAGTCTAATTTTAATCAATCAAGGACAAGGCATTCGTAAATTTATAAAAGATTAACTCCTGGTGGAGAATTAAGTGTTTAACTAGACTGCCTGCTGTTTGATTGTATTCATTTGTTTCCAAACATGGAATGAAATGGGCGTGCAAATTTTTTTATATTAAAATTCTTTAACAATATCTGTTTAAAATCACTGGACTGTCCAACTACCCTAACTAATTATTAGTTTCCAAGCTTCTGCATGTCACTCTAGTTAGTTGTCTCTGCAAAATGGAAAAAAACTTTTTGTCCATTTTTAGTACCCATATCATGCGACTGCTTAAGCTTTTTTGTGCGTAAAGCTTCTAGAATCATCTCTTTAACCTTGTAATTTTGAATGTAAATGTTACGTTTTAGCCAGAAAGGGAATTATTAAGTTTGGGGTTACATCCTTATTCTACAGGTTAGACATTTTGCATAATTTCCCGGAATGTTTATTGCCCTTTTTAGCTTACATAAGGATTTGGCAATCGCAACACTCTAAATATAGCATGACCGGAAACCACACTTAAGAGAAGCATTTGACGTTTTAACCATACAAGTGTATCAAGGAAATCCTTCGAGGTTGCAACATGAAATTATTTAATAGGTTTATATAATCACCCATAAATCTGCATATTTCCCAGTGATAATGGCAGGTCCTAAAGTACGAGCGGGGTTAAGTCCAGCTCCAGTGTATCCAATCTATTCCAAGTAAAAATTTACATTAACATAACATAGTTAACAGAAAGTCTTTGAATGAAAGATTACTACTTACGGAAAGCAAATGAGAAAGTCCAACAGTAAGTCCAATGATTAAAGGAATGGATCCCTTGACATCATCACGGCGGCTGTCACAACATCCATAAACGACAAGGACAAGGATAAAGGTGACCATAGCTTCTACAAGGAATCCTTGAACAGGTTCCACTCCAGGCATAAGTCCATTAGCTCCCAAATGAAGTGGTGGCCATCCGTTCTTGTCAACGGGAGTTGCTGCCTGTTTAATTAAAAATTTAACATTTTTAAATTAGAAAAATAAGCTTTGAAACATCAAATGCACAATTGGATGTCAATTTTTGACTTGTTATCTGGACATGTTTTGCTTTGTTTGATGCTCCAATGCGTGTACAAAAGCTATTTAGTGGTATTAACACGAAAAATGTAATATTTTATGCAATTTTCCATTACTAGGTTAAGAGCTTTCCTTAGCCCCATGCTAGAATTCTTTTTGTCTTGGCTCATTAAGTAATCCTTTTTTGAGTCATTGGCCTATCACAAAGAGCATTCTATCGTTCAAGCCTACACTCTAAAATTTAATTAGCAAGCAATGCTTGCTTAGATACTAATCTAAGAAATCATTTCCGTGCAAAAAAGTTCCAATGCAATATTTATTAGGTATCGAAGTATCGATTGTTTGCATTGGGGTAAATGTTCCATAACAGCCAAGTTATGGTTGCTTTGTGTTCGTTCACGCCACATGGTATGCTAACGTTACATCGTTTAGATTATAGCCATTGGTCTAATATTGTATAAACTCATCACACTCAGAAGACAAAACAAAATGCAAACAGTCAATCCCTAATGGTTGCTTTTGTATCCCTTAAATGTGTACGCTCGAATGCAGCAAGAAACAATAACATGTAAATAGTAAATCTGTAATTAACGGCGCTTTCCGGCTTAAACGAGTAATTTTTTTGCAGTATTTATTATTTTACGTGCCTTTCATGCTTTATTGACTGCATTTTCTAAAAAGGCAATGATTTCAAGTGTAATTACACATTTTTTGTATAAAAAGAAGGCATTAAACGTTAATTATCAGATATGCAGCCAGCCTCTGATCTCTTATTAATCTAACAACAAAATATCTTGTTCACATGTTGAACTATTAAAAAAACTCTCGTGTACTGTAAAATCTAATACAATGTAAAAGGACCTAATACAAAATCATGAAGATGAAATTACTAGCATTCATCAAAACTCCAAACATACATTATACATTACGAACAAATACTCCAAAGCTTCAAGAATCTTTTGTCTCTCTTTCTACAACAGTTCTCTGATGAAGAAGATAAATCAAGCTCGGTATTTGTAAAGAAGACCTTGGTTTACGACATGATTTTATTAAGGGCTCAATCCAAATCTGCCTAAGGGCACTTGTTAGTTCTTGACTCGTTGGCAACACCAACCTTGCATACCGATAAGTCTTATTCACAACTGATATATATATATGCCTATTATGCATTCTTAAATATCACTAAAAGAGTATCAACCCTCATAATTATAATGACTAGCTACAAAGTCCCAAGCATAGTTTTGTAAAAAATCATTAGTGGCTTAGGAATGACCAGCCCTGAAAAGGAAATGAACAAAAAATAGAGGCCCTCTGGAGTCTTAATAATAATAAATGGTGATACGTTTTGCCTATCGTCATTCTTATCCTTGTTGAGCAAAAAATTACTTTTCACAAGCAACGGAAGAATGAAAATGAAACTGTCTTTATACCTCCCTAAAGACGAAAGACTTGAATGCTATAGAATATGCTTGTATATAAGAACTCAGAGAGAGTTGGGTCGTTATTGCCAAGTCAATGGGATTTATAGAATCCTTTATCACTAATCTTGTTTTACTCCAAAAGTGTTGTAACATCCATTTGTTCCATCTCCTTAAGTAAAATGAACGGGATGTGTGTAAAGGGTATTCGGATTATGTAACTTCACATCATACAATGATATCCTAAAAGACCGACTAAAAGGATTATTACTACAACTACTTGGGGGTTTGATTTGGACCTACTTTGGTGGTTTCGTTTCTTTTAGACACAATAAAAATGTTTCATGAATTTCGAAGGAAATGTTTTATCTACGGTTGTAATAAATTAACCGAGATATACATACTGATTCGCTTTGTTGGCTATTTTTATATTTGGTCTAAAGTATACCGCAAAATAAGGGTAATTTAAATAATCTAAAATGCTTACATGAAGAAGAGCAGCTCCAACAATAGCTCCAAGGTATTGTGCGATCTGTAATTTAAACAATATAAATATAATGGTAGAAACGACAAGTGACAAAATTTATTAAAGGATTTTATTTTATTTGCTATATTTCATTTTTTAAATTGTTCTGAAAAACTTACCATGTAAAGAATTCCACGAACTAATGTCAACTTTCCAGAGACAAGGATTCCCAAAGTTACAGCTGGATTTATGTGTCCACCCGATATGTGGCCGATAGCCTAAAACAATAAATTGCAGAAAGCATTAGTAGTTTATAGAAATTACCTATTATATCTTTAAGTTACATAACTTAACTTCAATAATTCCAGTAGTTCAAAAATTACATTTAAAAATTAGTATTTGCTACGAATGACAAAGAATTTCTCATTTATCGTTTTGATCAAGCATGAAGTTTTGTATTAGTTACAGCCTTCTCTCAACTTAAGATTATCACACTCCTTGTTGTCATTTTTAATTAACTTTCTTTCAATTTCACAAAGCATCTCAATCTTAAGTAACATCGTGAACATTTTCATTTAATATATATACTCTTATTGAGTATTTTCCTTAATTGAAGTTTCTTTAAATATTTGAATACTATAGGGTGTGGTTAAAAATAAGAAAAAGTTGCAATAAAAAGCAAATTTTTGCGCATCCATTACCCATGTCACAACGTCACAATATATAAAGCATTTCTGTACATCTTCAGATTCCGATCATACCTATAGCACTCTAATTTCACTCATGGATTATACTCTAGAAAAGAGGTAATAAGATTTTCCCCATATTAAATAAGAGAGAGAGAGACAAAATGCTTCTCAATTATTACCCTATTTCTTTACAAATTTAACAACAACTGCTTAATTCAAGCTGATTATACAAAAGACCTGCCTGTAAGATAGAAAATCTCTATTTTTAGAACCCGGACCCGGATATTTTAGTTATGTTCATTGCTATTTTTCGTGTCTCTCGTAATTCTTGAGTGTTATATCACCTCAAACAATAAATATTAAGTAGACACTATACAAAAATATTCGAGTTTTTATCGCAAGATTATACAACATTTATATTCCCATCTACTTTCAAATTACCTCAATTTACTTACTTATGGTTTGAAACAACTACTACTAGAGTTGTTTTAAAAAAGCTCTTGAATATCAAAGAAGCCTTAATGAGCTTAACAATAAAATGAATTCTGTAATTTTCAATAAATTGATGAATTATGTACAAACCGCAGTTATATTACTGAAACAAATTTAAATAAATAGTGCGTAGACCACAACCTTGAAAGAAAATGAAGTTTCATAAAAAGTCTAGATTCTCATTAGACAACGTAATACCCAGTGTATTCCGCTTAATAAACAAACCTACCAATCTTCTGATTCCAGTTGGACGGGAATTTGTTAAATCAAATTGGGAGTTAATTTTGTATATTCAAGAAAATACACACGAGCTTTTCCTAAAATGGCTACGCACACAATACATCCTGCATTATTATAGCAACCCTTATAGATGATTCGAAGATTTAAAGTGTATGCTCCTTGCTAAAATTAAAATAGTGTGAAGGTGAGAGATGAAAATGTAAATACTTAATTCCATTCTTTCCAAAAGATAACAAATGACCCACGCCCAAATTACGCACTTCGATGTGATACAATCAAGGCTCATTTGGCATTGCGGGTCGAAATTTGACTCTGTCACATAATAAGTGTATTGTTAGATTGATTCGTCAAAGAACAAAAAATAGACTTGACGAGTCTCAAGTGTCTCCAATGATTTTAAGCATACAATAAATATATTTTCCCATGCATAAAAAACGTGACAAAAGGAACCAACCAAATAAATTACTCAATAGGTTGAATAATGCCACATCCAAGAATGTTTAATTTTTTTATCAAATAAAAGGCTGAAAAGACGATTACCAGAGATTCTGCCGTGATTAAGTGTCAAGGTTATGTATTTATATCACAAATACCAAGAGAGTTTTCATTCAATAAAAACATAAAATTCTAAAAACCACAAGAATGATCCATTCGTTTTCAGAATGAAAGTGCTTTTTGTTCCCACAAGCTATCGGATAGCTCACAGGGATGGAAGTACAACCAATATTTTTTAGAGATTTTTTTTATTGATTAGATCAAAAAACGAAAGTTACACACGTTATTGAAACGATTGGTAAAACTAAAGGAATTTTGAGTCCAGGTACTTCATGAGCTTTATATCAGTGTGAAATAAGAACATCAAGATATTTAGCTTTGAGACTCTGGACAATTTAAAAAAATCATTGAATCGAAGGCATACACGTGTTTTTAACACCATCACTACCGAATATTCACGTACTCACATATAAGAGACTAAAGAATAGATACTCGAAGACTATTTAATGAGATTCTGATCTTCAATCGAATTCAATCAACTGAAAAATTTTGCCAAATCATTCTCACTCTTGAATAAAATTCCAACTCGGTTGAGTAATCAGTTTACAAAGCTAACAATACAAAAGGCATTTTCATTGCCAGGGTATATACGTAATACAAAGTAGAAGGATCTTTTACGAAGATAATTTCATGCAAAGTTAGTGTTAAATTTAAGTCAGAGAAACAACATATAAATGGCGCATTATGATTCTTGAATATTGTAAAGAGAGATTGTAATTAGTAGTGTAAATCCATTTCAGTTGTAAATCAGATCTTTCTGGAAAAAGCATATTGGACAAATGAAAATAAAACAAAGCCATAAATCACTTAATATAATCAAGTATCATGTGGGGGAATATGGGGTTTAGTTTATTTTACTTATGATGAAGTTTTTATAGATTTTCAACATGCATTTATCTCCTCATCAGGTTATTATATAACCTGTTTGGGTTTTAAAATAAAAAGTCTTCTTTGACTACCCTATAAGTAAGCGTGTTGCTTTATTATACTATTTACAACTCTAAATCTTAAAGTTTTTCCTTGAAAATAAACATAATCCTTTATGCAAATGAAATGCATGCATTTCATAATTAATCCTGGATAACTCTGTGAGAACAAGTATAAAAATATAAAGCTAATTGGCATGAAGGTCTTGTCAATGTTCTAGATTATTTAATGATAATATTATGTTCTTTTTTGCATTAACCTCTATCAACTTTGACATAATTTTGTAAAAATCTCACGCTGAAAGAATTGAGTTAAAGCTCTTAAGCCACTTTAATGATCTGTATGCTTCATTTACAATGCATTTTATCCACACTGATAGGCTAGTAGTAAGAAGGTCAAATGCTAATGTGACATTACTACCAAACCCAAACTTTGTAAAGATGCGATACGAAAAATGTAATGACCTGTGACCTGAAAACCCTGAGAATAAAGATAAACGTGCCTACCCATCTGTACACAAAAACATTAAAAATTTCGTTAACAAGTGTGTTATTCTCATATACAAAATACAAATGTATGTTCTAGAAAAGTCTCCAGCTCTTTTAGTTTTTGTCCATGCAATAAAACTCCTTAATAAAAGATACAATAAGAATAAATTATAAAGAGTTAGCATTACACTTAATTGAGAGACTGGTCTAAACTTGTATAAAAGTTGTTCCTAGGGCCAAGTGAAAAAGTATTAAAACTCAACTGAACACATTGTCAGCAGTTGATCAATAAAAACTAGTTCACATTTTTCTAAACCCTATTCTTTCTTCTTTTTTATATTAATTACATGTTTAAGGAATCTATCACAAAATAGTGTAAAATTTGAACACAAATTACAGATTTTAACAAGCGTGATTCTTTTGACAGGTTTTGCATACTCTATAATGAAAACTGTAAATGATTATATGCAATACACATAACCCACGCAAATTATTTTTTGGACTTTTTGAAATATTTACAATTTTAAAATTTTACATAAAAGCAAACTAAGCCTTTAGGTGGTTGAAACACCTGTGTAATTCTCCTTTTTAACCACGAAGGTCAATGCAGTAGTAGTGGTTTTACTTGTATCATATTTACCTAGACATTTCTTGTATGCCTTAATTAAATTAAAACTCGTATCATTTCCTACCATTCCTACCTGATACTCTTATCGTAAAGAGGTTGGTAGTCAGAAATAGTCGTGGCTGTCGTAAATGAAATGAGTCTCAACATGGAAACCTATTTGATAAATATTTACTACTGAATTTCTCTTTTTATTTCTTTCATTGTTTTATTATTTTCTATCTCTGTAGGAAAAGTCATTCGTCACACAGTACATCAGGGTTCGTCCGTGATTCAGCAAACCTCATAGAAACATTATCACTCTTAAAAACAGGTTTCTTAGCCTTTTGCAGTAAAGAAGCATGCATGCAGAGTTTAGACGCTGGTTACTGAAACAATGAATTGATAAGACGTGAGCAAAGAGTCAAATGGATTCTAAAAATGTTAAAAAGTTATACCCAGATCCCAGGGAAAATACTTCTCTCATCCTATTTTCACAATAATAACAAACCAATTATATAAAAGAGGCATGGATTTTTGTAATTTTCATAGCTAAGCTTTTCATCAGACCTTGATACTCTTTAACCTTGAGGTCATCCTGAATGCCTATGTTTAATCTTGCATTGCTACTCAAGCTGCTGCTGCAGAGATTTTAAAAAATCAATAGGAAAGAAGCAAAATAAAACAATACATATTATTATCATTTACTATCACCATTCCTATCTATGAAAACAAAAAAGTCACATAAATAAAATAAATGTTTTCATAACATAATGAACTGCAACGATACCAATAGATTAAATAAATATATCAAAGAAAGGAAGTTTCTTGTTGCTGATTTTTATTTATTCTGACCGGTCTGGTAATAAAAATATCATATTATGATATTTCTGTTATTGCAGCAGAATATCTCAGGGTGTTTGGAAAATGCACTCATACCGTACACATACACAAGCTACCATTAATGACTTCAAGTTTTGATTGAAACTTACATTAATCTAAAAAAAAATTATACAACTATGCCGCAGCAGCTTGAGTAGCAATGCAA